>VMDO01008526.1:0-83418 GCA_007922755.1 Pedetes capensis
CACTGTAACCTCGGACATGAGCAAGGTTACCCATGGTGGACAGGTTTTCAGCTGAGCTTCCAGACTAAGACAGACTAGGGAGTAGGACCTGGCGAGCCACTCCCAAAACAACTAGCCATTGAAAACCCTATGGATAGCAAAGAAACACTGTCAGATATAGTGCCGGAAAATGAGGCCCCCAGGTTGGAAGGCACTCAAAAGACTACTGGGGAACAGTTGCCTCCTCCAAGTAGAGTCTACTGTGATGACAGAAATGGAGTAAAACCCCAGGGTGCTCAACTTGCTGATGTGGCACAACTCAAAATGAGGAGAAACAACTGTAAACATCCATTAATAATTGGAACATGGAATGTACGTAGTATGAATCTAGGAAAATTAGAAATTGTTAAAAGAGAAATGGAGTGCAAAAACATTGACATTCTAGGCATCAGAGAGCTAAAATGGACCAGCATAGGCCATTTTGAGTCAGACAATCATATGGTCTACTATGCTGGGAATGATAAACTAAAGAGAAATGGGGTTGCATTCATCTTCAAAAAAGACATTTCAAGATCTATCATGAAATACAATGTTGTCAGTGATAGAATAATATCCATACACCCACAAGGAAGGCCAGTTAATATGACTATTATTCCAATTTAGGCACCGGTCATTAAGGCCACAAATGAAGAAAGGGAAGACTTTTATCAGCTTCTGCAATCTGAAGTAGATCAAACATGCAATCAAGACATACTGATAATCACTGGTGACTGGAATGCAAAGGTTGGAAACAAACAAGAAGGTTCAGTAGTTGGAAAATATGGTCTTGGTGACAGAAATGAAGCTGGAGATCACATGATAGAATTTTGTCAGACCAATGACCTTTTCATTGCAAATACATTTTTTCAACATCATAAACAGAGACTATACACATGGACTTCACCAGATGGAACATACAGCAATCAAATTGACTACATATGTGGAAAGAGAAGATGGAAGAGCTCTGTGCAAAATGTCAAAACAAGACCAGGTGCTGACTGTGGATCAGACCATCAACTTCTCATATGCAAGTTCAAACTGAAGCTGAAGAAAATAGAAGAAATATATGAGAGCCACGGTATGACCTTGAGTATATCCCACCTGAGTTCAGAGACCACCTCAAAAATAGGTTTAATGCATTAGAGACAAATGACAGGAAACCAAAAGAGTTGTGGCATGACATAAGAGATATCATTCAAGAAGGAAGCAAAAAGTTCCTAAAAAGACAAGAAGAAAAGAAAAGACCAAATTACACATCAGAAGAGACACTGGACTTTGCCCTCGAAAGTGAAGCAGCTAAAGCAAAAGGAAGACATGATGAAGTTAAGGAACTAAACAGAACATTTCAGAAGGCAGCTCGAGAAGACAAAAACAAATATTATAATAACATGTGCAAGGAGCTGGAGGCAGAAAATCAAAAGGGAAGAACATGCTCTGTGTTTCTCAAGGTTAAGGAAGTGAAGAAAAAATTCAAGCCTCGAGTGGCAGTAGTGACAGATTCTATAAGGAAAATATTAAATGATGCAGGAAACATCAAAAGAAGATGGGAAGAATACATGGAGTCATTATACAAGAAAGAATTGGTAGATGACCAACCATTCCAAGAGGTTGTATATGAAGAGGAACCAATGGTGTTGAAGGACGAAGTGGAAGCTGCCTTGAAAGAATTGGTGAAACACAAGGCTCCAGGAATTGATGGGATACCAATAGAGATGTTTCAACAAACAGATGCAGCACTGGAGGTGTTAACATGTTTATGCCAACAGATTTGGAAAATAGCTACTTGGCCAACTGACTGGAAGAGATCCATATTTGTGCCTATTCCCAAAAAAGGGATCCAATTGAATGTGCAAACTATCAGACAATATCATTAATATCATACACCAGCAAAATTCTACTAAAGATCATTCAGAAATGACTACAACAATATATAGACAGGGAATTACCAGAAAATCAAGCGGGATTCAGAAGAGGGCGGGGAACAAGGGACATCATTGCTGATGTCAGGTGGATATTAGCTGAAAGCAGAGAATATCAGAAAGATGTCTATCTATGTTTTATTGACTATGCAAAAGCATTTGATTGTGTGGATCATAACAAATTATGGATAATCCTTCAGAAAATGGGAATACCAGAACACCTAATTGTGCTCATGAGAAATCTGTACATGAACCAGGAGGCAGTTGTTCGAATAGAACAAGGAAACACTGAATGGTTTAAAGTTGAGAAAGGTGTGCGTCAGGGCTGTATACTTTCACCCTGTCTCTTCAATTTATACGCTGAGCAAATAATCCGAGAAACTGGACTTTATGAGGAAGAATGCGGCATCAAGATTGGAGGAAGACTCATTAACAACCTGTGTTATGCAGATGACACAACTCTGCTTGCTGAAAGTGAAGAGGATTTAAAACATTTACTGATGAAGATCAAAGATCACAGCCTTCAATATGGGTTACAACTAAGCCTCAACAAAACAAAAATCCTTACGACTGGGTCAGCACGCAACTTCACAATAAATGGAGAAAAGATTGAGGTTGTCCAAGATTTTGCTTTGCTTGGCTCTATAATCAATACCCGTGGAAGTAGTAGTCAAGAAATCAAAAGACGCATTGCTCTAGGAAAAGCTGTGGCAAAAGATCTCTTTAGAGTATGGAAAAGCATAGATGTTACGTTGAAGACGAAGGTGCGTCTGACTCATGCCATGGTATTTTCAGCAGCATCATATGGTTGTGAAACCTGGACATTGAACAAGAGAGACAGAAAAAGAATTGATGCTTTTGAATTGCGGTGCTGGAGACGTCTATTGAATATACCATGGACTACCAAAAGAACCAACAGATCTGTCCTAGAAGAAGTGCAACCAGAGTGCTCCTTGGAAGAAAGAATGGCCAGATTGCGTCTTACATATTTTGGACATGTAGTCAGGAGAGATCAATCCCTGGAGAAGGACATTATGTTTGGGAGAGTGGCAGGTCAATGCAAAAGAGGAAAACCCTCCACCAGATGGAGTGACACAGTGTCTGCAACAATGGGCTTAAACATAAATAAGATTGTTTGCCTGGCACAGAATCAGGAAGTGTTTCGTTCTGCTGTACATAGGGTTGCTATGAGTCAGATTTGACCCGACGGCACCTAACAACAACAACAATCTATTTTGTCTAATGGAGTTGAATTTATGTTCACATAGTCTTAAAGTTCTTGAAGTCCATCATTTAATGTCCTGAAGAAAACAATAAAAATAGCCTACTTTTAAACTCTTCTGTTGTGTTCCACTTTACAGAAATCTGAGAGATCCACGCACAAAAGGATTCTTCCAAAACTGTTTATGAGGACATTAAATACTTGACTAAACAGATAAGAGATGGAAATGCTTAACATTGAAGCATTATTATCTACTTTCAATTGAAGAACCAATAAAATGATGTAAGGTACATCTGGAAGGCTAATTTGCCAATAGAATGGTAAGATTCCATTTGTAAATGTGCACAAAAATTTCCCCCAACACAGTTGGCTCTCTGCATCTCCTGTCCTTCTCAGCCATGGATGGTGGATTCAACCAACCACTTACTGAAAATATTTGGAAAAATTTGTGCCTGTGCTGAACATGTACAGACTTTTTTCTTATCATTGTTTCCTAAATAATTGTTGTTGTTGTTAGTTATTGTTGATTTGGTATCTGACTCATAGCAACCCTGTGTACAACAGGCGAAACACTATTGTCAGTGCTTCTCTGCTATTCAAAGGGTTTTCAATGGCTGATTGTTTTTTGGGAGTGGGTTGCCCTGTCCTTCTCCCAAGCCTACAGCACCTGGTATTCCCAGGCAGTCTCCCATCCAAGTACTAACCAGACAGACCCTGCTTAGCTTCTGAGGTCTAATGGGATCAGACCCCACAGTGGTACGATTGCAGGATCCCTAAACAATGTAGTGTAATAATTATGTAGTATCTACATTCAATTAGATACTATAAGTAATCTAGAGATTATTTAACATATTTGGGAGGATATGCATTGGTTTTATGAAAATACTACACTATTTTTATGAGTGGCACAAGCATCTATGGATTTATATGAGCCCTAGAATCAATCTCCCATGGATACTAAGGTACAAGTGTATGCATGTACATGAAGCAGTTTGGATCTAGGAGATGGGAAGGGTCATAGAGATGACAGGTAAAGAAACTAGTATCCAATGCATACTGTTCACTGAATGCTCAGTGTGCATATATTTAACATGTTACTTTTAGTTCCCCCAATAATTCTGTGACACATATTTTCATTGCCCCTTTATACAGGTGAAGACGTTAAGATTCAGGTAATTCAAATCCCTTACCCAAGACCATGTAGCTATTGAAATGGACTGAACAGATTCCATCCTAATTCCAGAGTGCATGGATTATCCTGACCACGGTTCTGCCTCTCCAGATCAGGTTGTGTTCCTGAGCCTCCTGTGAAGGAGGGCTTACAGTCTGGGTTTCCGGAATCTCATAGGTGTTGTGGCATGATTGGATACACAGACTCCTCTCCTCTCCTCTCAGCCAGAGACTGTCCACTTGGACACACATGATTCAATGTGCTGGGATTCTCACATAAGATTTCTTTTGGAAAAGATATTCCATGGCTTTAAGAAGTTTGAGAACCATTATCACAGGCCAATTCTCAGTCAGTTATGTTCAAAGAATGTTTATTTAATCCAATTGATCCTAGGAGTTTGAAAATAAACCATAACTATCATAAGAAAGAAAACTTAGGTCATTTTAACATGAAGTATACACAGGGAGCCTGCAGCTGTACCACTTTGGTGACTGATCCTGTCAGATCTCAGAAGCTAAGCAGGGTTGGGCCTGGTGAGTACTTGGATGGGAGACGGCCTGGGAACACCAGACACTGCAGGGTTGGGGAAGGACCCGACAACCCACTCCCAAAAATTAATCTGCCATTGAGAGCCCTATGAATAGCAGAGAAGCAGTAACAATACTGTTTTGCCTGTTGTACATAGGGTTGCTATGAGTCGGACACCGACTCGATGGCACCTAACAACGACAATACATAGGGAAGACTGAGTATAGTACCTGCATCACCAATCCACCTAAACAGGGAAACTGATTTATAGCTAACCAGAGTGGTAAGGGGAAGGAGGAGATAATCTTTACATGTTGTTGATGTTGTTAGGTGCTGTCAAGTCAGGTCTAACTCATAGTGGACCCTATGTACAACAGAACAAAACCCTCCCCAAAACTGTGCCATGCCCAGTACTGTTATCAGTGCTTCTCTGTTATTCATAGGGTTTTCAATGGCTGATTGTTTTGGGAGTGTTACCAGGTCCTTAGCCTGCAGCAGCTGGCATTCCCAAGCAGTCTCTCATTCAAGGACTAACCAGGCCCACCTTGCTTAGCTTCTGAGATCAGATGGGATCGGATGTCAGGGTGGTAGGGCTTCAGACAATCTTTCAATAATAATTACCAAATAGCAGCAATTCCTTTTGTTAAGTCAGCATGGAAAAGTACAATGGCTCTGGCTTCAAACTCACCAAGAGGAGGCCAAACAATATTTTCCTGTTTAAAAAGACATGTATATCCAAAAGTTCGGTGTCAATAAGCAAGCAAGCTTAGGATTCCGGTGAGCCTCATGCTGCAAAGATGGTTTGAACCTGACGTATTTTCATGGTTTTGCTTTCATTGTGAGTAGCTGTTTTCATTGTAAAATAAAATTGTTGATTGGACTTGGGTCACCCTAGATCTTGGACTGAGAAGCCTGAGATCCCTTTGTTGCAAAGTCCATAGCTTGTGACAGGCCATAGGCTGAGGGGCCACAACATGGCATTCACTATGATGGAAATGGCCCCAGGCCACAGGCCAGCAGTATGTAAAGGATCTACGGTGATAGTTTTTTGAGGTATTGATGGCAGAATGATAAAAAGCAAGAACTTAAAGCAGAATGTCCAAGTTGAAGTCCTAGCTATGATCCTCCATACTGAATGAAGTTAATAATGAAGTTTACAATGAGGTTGCCTGCAGCGGTAGCCCTGTGGCATCCGATCCCGTCAGATCTCGGAAGCTAAGCAGGGCAGGGCCTGGTTAGTACCTGGATGGGAGACCACCTGGGAACACCAGATGCTGTAGGCTTGGGAGAAGGACCTGGCAACCCCCTCCCAAAATTCAATCTGCCATTGAAAACCCTATGAACAGCAGAGAAGCACTGACAATAGTGTTTCCCCTGTTGTACAGAGGGTGGCTATGAGTCGGATACTGACTTGACAGCACCTAACAACAACACAACAACAACAACAATGAGGTTAATAATAGAAATATTATAAGTCAAAGTCATTCTACTGAGCAATAGGACACCAGAATTTACTCCTCTCTAACTGTATTTGTGTACCTAATAATCAACCTTTCTCCTTTTCTTCTTCCCTCCGACCTCCCCAACCTCAGGAAACCATTATTCTACCATATACTTTTAGAGATCAGCTTCTTAAGCTTCATGTGTGGGTGTCACCATGCAGCACTTGCCTCTCTGTGCCTGACTTATTTCACTCAACATAATGTCCTCCAGGTTCATCCAGAATGCCACAGACGACAAGACTTTATTCTTCTATGTGGCTGAATAGTACTGAATGTTTCCAATCAAATGACAAATGTATGAGTGAGAAGTATATTAAATGCCTTGGCTTGATTATTACGTAATGTAAACATGCACTGAAACATCATACTGTACCCCATAAAGATGTACAATTGCCATGTCACTTAGAAATAAAATTCAAAACATAATGAAAACTAAATAAAAGATTGTGTCTAGAAAATAAATGACATAGGGCATGCTTCTAGTCTTTTCTTCCCGGGATATTCCTTACACTGTACTTTTTATCCCTTGTCTCGCTTCCTCACTGCACTATACGCTTGTGGGGCTAGGGAAATGTTGGTCCTGTGGGCTGCTTTATCTCCAACGCTGAGCTCAATGCCTGGCATAGAGAGGTAGCTAGACAAGCCTGTGCTGACTGACTGATTCAATGAATGAATGAATGTGTTTGATAGTACTTTGCTGACTCTAAAGATTCATGACTTCAGCTTTTTTAAATTTTTCAACTGCTAACCGGTTAATGTATTGTCCAGAGACAACCCTTCCTATTCAAAAGTTTACGGGAAAAGATGCACTTGAGGCACTTCATCATGATAAAATATGTACTTGGTACCCTCTGCCCTCAAATGGATCTCCTGTAATCTCCACCTCATGACAATCCTCTGACGTCTAGGAAACAGTGCATTCTGCAGAGAAGCCAGATCTTCATCTATGCCTCCTTGTTCTTTAGCATAACCTTCCTCTCCACCCTGGCTCCTCACTGCATCCTATTCTATCCTCTGTGCCCTGATCCACTCTTGTCCCCAGGCCACTACTTGAAGGCTGAGCAGTCTCTCTGCCTTGCGTGATTTATGGGACCAGTGACGCCAAGGTCAGAACACAGATTGTTTTGCAGGTGCCCTTGAAGACCCTGTATAGGCTGGGGACCCAAGCCTTTGGGGACAGCTCACAGGAAATGGGACTGAATTTGCAACAAGCAGCACAGAGTGTCAGAGGATATCACTGGACAATCCAAACAATCATTGTTTTCTCCCCACCCTGTGACCCAGGACTGAATCTACAGAGAAACAGCAGCTGAGCTCCTCAACCCCAGATAAACATGGGAGAGGGCAATATTAGAAAAAAGCCAGTATGGGATACTGACTGAGATTTCTGGGGCTCCATTTCTGTCTGGGGCTCCATTTCCCTAAGCAATGTGCATGATAATAAGGTTCTTGTGAAATTGGAGCACAATGATGGCCGGATTGCTGGCTAACCAGGTACTTAGGGAGGGCTTCCCAGGGCTGAGCACCAGGCGAGGGGACAGACAAGAGAGGATGCTCACTACCGGGGTCTTCAAGTCAAAACAAGCTTAGGTTCCAGATCCTCTCTTCCCTCTCTGAGCAACTCCAAACTGCTTCTTCAATTTCATGGGGATGAGATGTGAAAATTAAACGGAGATACTGTGTACCAACACTCAGGGGCTCAATAGTAAGAATATCAGATTTAATTTTCTGCTTTTAAGAATTCATAGTTCTCTGCTCCTAAACATGCTGCACTGATAGCATTGTCTGGAGAATTTATTTTTTTAAGAACCAATGCCTAGGCCCTTCCTCCAGAGATCCTGGATACTGCTAAGTTTTAGAAGCCTTCCATGTCATTCTAATGAGCAGCCACGAGTAAGGCGACTGTATGAAAATTAACACATGGCATAATTAGAGAAATGTTCATCACTAAATGTCTGAGACATCTTTCAAATAACTTTAGTTTTGCTGGCAATCTGCATGTTGAATTATCCAGATGAGCTCTGCAAATTTCCTACAAACTCATTGAACATTTAACAATTATAGTCAAAGGCTTCTTCTAAAATCTTTACTTACTTATTTACTTTTTTTTTTTTTAATTTCCTTCTCTCTAGTAAATGTTCTGGCCTATTTTCTGGCCTTCTCTTTCCTCTGGGCAAACAAACAAACACTCAAAACCCTGAGACTTTTATCTGCAGCAGCACATTCAGATATTTTCTGTCCAAATGCAATTCCCATGAAAGCTAAAACAAAGAGAACAGGAAGCAGAAATGAAGACTATTAAGTGCTTTTCATAAACTCCCCCTCTCCACTCTCCTTCTTACCCCCCACCCCAAACCCAGGCTCACCTGATTCCTATTACACCCACATTAATGTCTCCCAAGCCTTGGGTTTTGGGGCATTGCCAATTCTATAGCTACCTTGTGGCTTCACTTCCCCTCGCCCAAAGCACCAACCAGCTCTGACCGTGGCTATTGAAGCCAGCATGAACAGCAAACACTTACATGAGCAGTTTATGTCAATATTACTTTTTAACCACCCACTCCTCCAGCCATATCTCTCCTTTCCTCTCAGGAAATCAAACCTCTTAACAAACATCAGTAAACTAACCTTTCTAGTAACCTGGATCAGAAGTGAGACAATTAAATGTAAAGATGTAAGTAATTATCCAAGGCCATTACAAGGAGAATTAGGTGCTCCTATCTCCCACTTCCCAGCACAAGGCTTAGCTCTCTATTTGCGGAGCATGATGTTGCTGTGATAGCCTAATTGATTTATAATGTTTTTCTCTGTATTTTACCATGTGTGCAATTAGTTACTGAAAAGGAAACACAGCTCAGCTCAGTTGCTGCATCTGCTGCTAGTCAGAGACGTACAATTTTCATGGACTATTTTCCAGATGGCTTGATTAACATTCAGGGAAACCTAGTGACTTGGCCAGAGCTGGAAGAAGCTGGGGAAGCTCAGGTATAATTAGACCTGGGAGAACTATCCCAGTTGGGAAGAAAACAGGGCAAAATCTCAAAATGCAAGCCAAACATACAACGGGGTGGGAGAGCGTGGAGTGTATGTGGAGTAGCTCTTTTCTCATTCATACATTTGGTGTGTGTATTAGGTGCTGATGAGTCATATCCAACTCCTAGGGACCTTCATAGGGTTTGTAATGGCTGATGGTTTCAGGATTGGTTTTGGGAGTGGATTGCCACGTCCTCCTCCCATTTTTGCAGTGCTAGGGATCCATCAAACCCAGGGCCCCAGGGACTGCAGAGTGGTACTCTACCAACTGAGCTAAACCTGAGGCCCATTCTTGTAACAAATATGCATTGAACACTTAGTAGGTGCCAGTTTCCTGTTAAGTTTACAGTGGTAAGCAAAGGGAATGTTTCATGCTTTCATGGAGTGCATTGTAAGTGGAGAGGCATATATTAAGTAAATGGGGTTGTTTCTAGGTGCCATCCAGTTGAATCCCACTCATAGTGACCCCCTTAGGATTTTCAATGGGCGATTGTTTCAGGATTGCTTTGGGTGTGAACTGCCATGTCCTTCTCTTATTGTTGCGATCCTGGGGATTGAACCTGGATTCTCAGAGAGTGTGGAGCAGTGTTCTACCAACTGAGCTAAGCCCCAGACCCATTAAATAAATAGTCACACAAATAAAAGTATGAATGTAGAAGTGGAATGTATTGAGAGAAGAACTGTGTTCAGAGGCAGAAGAAGTCTCTTTGAGGAAGGTCTGTTGAATCCAAGACCCAATGAAGGAGGAGAGGCTAGCTCCAGAGAGGAATGTACTCTAGAGCAAAGCAGATTAGAGAAAACATCTTGTAGTCCAGGACATTTAGGCAGGCTGGTGTGGCTACAGAGCAGGGACAGGTGGAAGATCTGGACATGGTAAGTCTGGAAAAATCAAGCAGGAGTTAGGTAAAAGGTTTGTATTAAGAATTTTATATGTTAAGTGTATAAGGAAATTATCAAATATAGCCTTTTCGATTGAGGAGATAACATGGTTTAAGATATTAAACATGTCTTTTACCTGCTCCATGGAGAATAGGAACGAGGTTGGGGATATAATGGGGGGGAGCAAAGATAGCTGTTGGAGTCCAGATGAGTGGATATGGGCGGTGGTGGTGGTAAAATGAAATAGATGATGTTATGATTTGAATCCAAAATATTCTCCTAAGGTCATGTGCTTGAACGTTTGGTCCCCAAGTGGTGGGGTTGTCCTGAAGGGCATTGGAAACTTGGGAGGGGATTCCTAACTTTGTGGAAGCGAGTCTTTGAGGGCAGGCCTTAGGAAGTTTTATGTGGGCCTCCAGTTCAATAGTTCTGTCTCTGTTCCCGATCTGCCATGATGTGAGGTCAGCTGCCGCAGGACCAGCCACCCACCCCATCACCAGCTATTCTGCCATGATGGGCTGAGATCCTCTGAACTGTGAGCCCCAATAAATCATTTCTCCCTTAGGTTTGTTTCTGTCAGGTGTTTTGTCACAGCGATGTACTAGCTGACTGACACCAATGGTTTAGAGAGTTGTCTAGGAGGAAAAAGTCAGTAAAATTTGGTGGTCGATTGATAATAGAGAGGATGATGAAAATAGTAGGAACATCTTGCCTTTCTCAAGCAACAAAGTGTGTGCAGATGCCAGGTACTGAGCTGGGAAGGGCAGGGTGGGATCCTTGCCGTAGAGATGGAATTTAAAACATGAGTGTAGAGTAACAGGTTTTAAAGAAAGTATAGACCAAAGGAGAGGGATTTAGCTCATTTGGTAGAGCACTGCACTTCAGTCTCTGAGGTCCTGAGTTCAATTCCCAGCACTGCAAAAATGGGAGAAGGGAGTGGCAATCCAGTCCCAAGGCAATCCCAAAACAATCAGCCATTGAAAACCCTATGAGGGTCGCTATGAGTTGGATACTGACTCAACGGCACCTAACAGCAACAAAAAGACCAAAGGAGAAGGAGAGGTAGGGTTTAACTTAGTTGGTAAAGTGCTGCTCTGTGATCTCTGAGGCCCTGGGTTCAATCCCCAGCAATGCAATACTGGGAAAAGGACCTGGCAGCCCATTCTTGAAACAGTCCTGAAACAATCAACCATTGAAAAGGCTATGAATGGCAGAGAAGCACTGACATAGTGCCAGGCCTGGCACAGTGTTGGAGAGTGTTTTGTTCTATTGTACATAGGGTCGCTATGAGTTGGACCCAACTTGATGGTACCCAACAACAACAAAGAGGAGAAGGGGCTCAACATGAAGATTTGAAGAATCCTGACTTTAGATGTTAATGGGAAGAGTATGTTGTAAGGAAGAAGGAGTGTTTCTGGAAAATGTGGTATCCTGGCTGCTTGGAGAAAAGTGTCACATCAAGAATTGGCACTTAATTTTGCTGAATACAGTTAATTATCAGACACTGTGGGAACTGAATGTTGGATTTAGGAAAGTAGAGGTCATTATATCCTACAGAACAGCAGTTTTGGTGGTTTCATGGCATGTCTTCAAAACTCTAAACTCCTTACCGGGCTGTGATTTAGCTCAGTTGGTAGGGTACCACTCTGCAGTCTCTGTGGTCCCTGATTTGATTCCCAGCACCACAAAAAGGGGAGAAGAATGTGGCAATCCACTCCTGAGGCAATCCTGAAACAATCAGCCATTGAAAACACTATGAGGGTCCCTATGAGTCAGGCACGACTCGATGGCACCTAACAACAACAACAAACTCATTACCACAGACACCTGAGAAATTATGTCACAAGGACCAGCATGTCACACACACACTCACACACACACACACACACACACACACACACACACATTTTCGGTGTTAGTGCTGAAGCCTACAATTAGATGGTTGAATGACTGGGTTAGTGCAGACTGTCCTATAGCCCTATATTTATTTATCCTTTTTATTTTCCTTCAACCCCTAAGTAGGCAGAATATAACACAGTGGGGATGAAAGAGTGAAACCGAGCTGGAGCTCAGAGTTCTTGACTTTTCTTTAAGAGAAAAGAAGGCATGAGTAAAATGATAAAAAGCAAAAATTATTGACCACGTCTGCTAAGACTTCAACATCTACCAGTAGTCCACATTAGTCTTCTACCTAGACCAGCCATTCTCAAGACTGTCTAATCATAAGAAGGACCTAGGAAGTTTTAAAAAGGACATCTCCCAAGGTATGTCCTTAAATGCCCTAAATCCAACAAACATGTGCCTGTGCTGGGAATCAGCCATCTACAAGATCTACAAGTGACTGTGATCACCATTCAGTGATGTGTTATTAATTCTTGGCTTTCATTTCTACCCTAATACTTTCTGAACATCCTAATAAATAACTATGTAGCTCTGTTCTCTCTTTCATTGTTTTGTAAAATATGGAACACAAAGAGAATATAACTTTTGACTCACTACTAGTGCCAAGAAGTATCAAGTATTTAATTTTTTCCATCGGTAGAGGAAATCAGGCCTCAAAAATTAAGTATAGCTTTATCATGGGTATGCACAGAGCACTCCATCTTCAAAGTTCCTCATAATATTCTGGGGTCAATGTTGGGAGGTTATTATCAATTCCATCAATTCCATTTTCCAAATGAAGAAATTGAACCAGAGAGGTGAAATGCACAGCTATTAGATGATGAAGTGGGGACTTTACTCCTAATGTTTCACCTCTGTGTTCATGATGGGAACCTCAGGACCACACTGGTAAGTAATGAGACAGAGGCACACACAAAGAAGGAACAATTACTCTGATGACTTGACACACACTCACACACAAACATGGACACAAATACACCCCACACAAACACATACCCACACACATACAATTTTTTGAAAACATGATCAGCTCTATACTGAGCAAGGAAACTATGGTATAAATTTATTATTCCTGTCCTAAAAAGAGACTGAAATCTCAGTTCCAAGCAGTAACAAGTATACCCTTACGGCTCATGTAACTAGTGATACCACTATGCTGGGCTAAGTGAAGAAAATGAGGGCCATGCCTATCCTGCCAAATCACCAGCATCAGGCACAGGGTGCTGGCTTAGAAGTCTTCTCCTTCCATGAATATGTCCTGAGGTACCTGGGACCAGATGTGTATACGAAGGTAGTTGTTAGTGAAGGCCACAATTCAGAGATTATTTAGAATTAGTCATTCCATAAGAAAACTAAAAATTCTTTAAAAACTTATAGTTCATATATGAAGAAAACTTGATAGAGGATGTTTTCAAACTTGGCAGCCATCTTTAATGATCCGTTAAAAAATAAATTGTGTTAGAGGAAAAATAAGGCTGTCTTTCTATTCTCTCTACAAAATGTGATATTACAGTATTTGTCCTCTGAACTGGTGACCAAAGAGGACGTAGATCAAACATGTGTTATAATGTCATGCCAGGTACTCTACTAATAAATTCGATTGTATACCACCTATGGTATTTGTCAATATTTAAAAATTTTCTAAATATATACATAGAGTGACCAAAAATGGAAATGAATTGAAAACAATGGTCATCTACTTCTTTGATGTGAGAAGGGTTATGTATTGGGAATTTGTTCTTCCAGGTCAAATAGCCAACCAAAGTGTGTTTTTTCTTTTCTTTTCTTTTCTTTTTTCTGTTTTTTTATTTACTATCTGGAAGTTTTGAGAAAATTACATCATAATTCTCAGAAGCAATGCCCTGCCTTGTGGCAAATAGGTGACTGGTTCACCCACCATAACAATGTACCCGCCCACACTGCACTCAGCGTGCAGCAATGTTTCAGTCAAAATGGCGTGACCCTTGCGCTCACCCTCCCTATTCACCACATCTCATCTTGGGTGACATTTTGTTTGTTTCTCAGATAAGAAAAGTAATCAAAGGGAAACATTTTGCCAATGTGGACAAGGAGTTGAAACTAAAAATGGCAGAAGTATTAAAGGGCACCAAAATCCATGAATTCAAACCTGTTTTGAGATGGCTGAAAAACCGTCTTGATGGGTATATTGCATCAAATAGAGACTACTTTGAAGGTGACTGACGTTTGAACATGTAAAAATAAATACACAAAGTTTTATTAATGAATTCTGTTTTTCTTGGTTCCTCCCTCGTGTGTCTAATTCTAAGGAATCATTAACTTTTGAACCTAACTTTAATACACACACACAATATATTGTCAGTACCGGGGGTGGTTGAGCCTAGTACCTCATGCATGCTAAGCAAGCATTGTACTACTGGGATGCACCTCCAGGCCTTTATTTATTTGTTTGTTTGTCTGTTTGTTTATTTTGAGAAAAGGTCTCCCTTAGTTGCACTGGCTGTCTATGGCCATGAACTTGAGATCCTCCTGCCTCTGTCTTCTGAGTGGCTGGGATTACAGGTCTGCACATAAGTGCCTGGGTTTTGTTTTGTTTTGTTTTGTTTTAGAAAAACCCTTGGAACTGTGCAAGCTTCAAGTCCTCCTCACAAAAACAAATGGATGAAGTTTAGGGAAGGAATAGGCCACGGGGCGGGGCGGGGGGGGGGGTTAGGCAAGGCTTTACAACTTGTAGAGGACAGAGGAAGAGTATCGGTAGATGCAAGTTTTGCAAGTGAGAATGTCTCATTGTGTTTTGCTGCTATCACAGAATACCTGAGCTTTACTATTTATAAAGAAGAGAAATTTGATTTCTTACATTTCTGGAGGCTGGAAAATACAAGGCCAAGGTGCTGGCGTCCAGGGAGAGCCTACTTGTTGCATCTTCACCTAATGGAGGTGGAGGAGCAAGCTGACCAAGCACTGCGTTAAGCCTATTGTAGAAGAGCTTTAATCCTATTCTGGAGGAGAGGTGCCTTTGTGACCTAACCATTCTTTAAAGACGCCACTTCTCAATCCCAACATCTTGAAAACATCTTAATTTTGGAGTAGATACATTCCTACCATAGCAGGGGGTGTTATGAAGCAAGAACTCAGCCTGAACAGAGCATTTAGAAACTGCTGTAGTGCCTTTAAAGAAGGACTACGCAGGCTGGATTTTGTGAAATTGTCATTGTTGGAGCTGCTGTTGTGCTGTTTCTTTGTTGCTATTGTTTTTGCTTGTTTTGCTTTGGTTTAGTCATCTCCATGTCTCACATCTCACTATTGAAGACAGCAAGCACCTCCCAGTGTTGCCAGGCAGGTTTTCCAAATAAAATCCTCTGTGCCAGAGAAATTTGAATTTCAGATGAACAATGAATAATGTTTAAGCATAAAAGCATCTCATATGAGACATATTTCTAATCAGATTAGTTGTTTATCTGAAAACCAAATTTAACAGAGGTACATTGTGATATCATTTGCTACATCTAGCAACTTTATCTCTAGAATTGAGTTGGAAATTCTGAAGGAAGGAAAATCAATTTTATTTTTGGAAGCCTCTGATTCCAGCCCTGGTGTCTTCATGTGAACACTCTCCACTGCACCAGCCACTAAGTTGTATCCAAAGTACAATTTTAGGATCTGTGCTGCCTTCTTGGTCCATACAGAGAATGGCACGTTAATAAAGAGAAAGAGTTGGTGGTAGATGAACCTCACCCACTCAGTCAGTGGCAATCATTTCCTCTGGAAAGGAAATGTCAGAAAATGCAGACAAGGCATTCCCTGTGAAGGTCCTTGTTATTACTGCCAATAGTGCTTCACTTCACAGAGACTTGAGGTATAGAAAATTGCCTTTGTACAAATCCAGGGTTGAATTACTTTCATCACTTACTAATGGATCCTTTGCCTCACAAAAACCTTTCAGAAGATGTGTTGAACATAATTTGTTTTCTCTACTCAAAGAGTTTGACAGAGTTTTTTATTCTGTTTTATTTCATTTATCTTTATTAGTGTATATTTATTGTACCAACTAGGAGACTTCATTATGACATTTTCATATATATGAAAATATATGTAAAATATGATATCATATTTTCACTCATATATGGAAGCTTGGAAGAAAAAAAGTAGGACTTGAAACTGAAAGGAGGAATTGTAGGGATAAAAAGGGGGAAATAGAAAAGGGAGAGGAAAGGAGGAAAATGAATGACAGAGGAAGTGAATATGTCTAAAGTACATTATATATATATACACATATATACATGCATATATATGTGTATATATATATGTATATATATGTATATGTATGTATGTATATATATATGTATATATATATATATATATATATATATATATGTTGTTAGGTACTGTTGAGTTGGAACTGACTCACAGCAACACTATGTATAACAGAACAAAAGAGATACTATACCTGACAGAGTTTCTCTGCTATTCATAGGATTTTCAGTGGCTGATTGTTTGGGAAGTGGGCTGGGTCATTCTCCCATTTCTGCAGTGTAGGGAATTGACCCCAGAGCCTCAGAGTGCATGAAGCCAGCACTTTATCAACTGAGCTAAACCGCAGCCCCATATATACCTATACATACACACACACACACACACACACACACACACACACACACACACATATACATACATATGTATACACACATATTAGAGACTTCATCATGACATTTCCACATGTATGTATATGGAAATATTACATATATTTCCATATATATTGCTGTTGTTAGGTGTTATCGAATCAAATCTGACTCATCGTGATCCTCATAGGGTTTTCTATGGCTGATTGTTTCAGGGTTGCTTTGGGAATGGATTGCCATGTACTTTTCCAATTTTTGCACTGCTGGGGATTGAACTTGGGTCATCAGAAAGTGTGGAGCAGCCATCTACCATCTGAGCTAAACCCCAGCCCCTTCCATATATAGTCTTATATATATATGTGTGTGTGTGTGTGTGTATATATATATATATATATATATAATATTTCCATATATATGGAAATGTCATAATGAAATATATATGTGTGTATGTGTTTACATATATATATATATATATATATATATATATATATATGTATATAAACACATATACACATATGAAGTGCTTTGGGCCTATTCATGTCTTCCGTTATTCTTTATTATTCCCCCACCTCTCCCCCTTTTCTCTTTCCCAATTTATATCCCTACAATTTCCTCTCTTAGTTTCATGTCTTCCCTACCATGCTTCCACGTATAAGTTAAAGTGTGATATTTGTCTTTCTGAGTCTGGCTTATTTCCCTTAACACGATAATTTCTAGTTCCATCCATTTCCCTGCAAATGAGAGAATCTTGTTCTTTTTTATGGCTGAGTAAAACAATGTGTGTGTGTGTGTGTGTGTGTGTGTGTGTGTGTGTGTGTGTGTATCACATTTTCTTTATCTGTTCATCTATTCATAGTTATCTAGGTAGGTGTCATAATCTGGCTGTGATGAAAAGTGCTTCAATAAACATGGGTATTCGTGCATTCCTGTTGTAAGCTAGCTTTAATTCTTTTGGGTGTACACCTAGAAGTGGTATGGCTAGATTATATAGAAGTTCAACTTTTAGTCTTTTGTGGAACTTCCATACTGATTTCCATAGTAGCTGGAGTAATCTACAGTACCACCAGCAGCGTACAAGAGTTCCTATCTCCCTGCATCCTCAGCAGCATTTTTATTGTTTGTTTTGTTGATACTAAATATTCTGACTGGCATGAGATGGAATCTCAATGTACTTTTGATTTGCATTTCTCTGACAGCTAAGGATGTTGAGTATCTTTTTCATATATTTATTTGCCATGTGTATGTCTTCATTTGAAAAGACTTCATTTCTACTGTCCATTTCTTGATCAGATTCTTTGCTCTTTTGTTACTTTTTGGAGTTCTTTATATATTCTAGATATTAATCTTTTGATGAATATTTGACAAAGATTTTCTCCCATCTTTTAGGCCATCTCTTCACTCTGTTGATTGCTTCTTTCACTGTGCAGAACTTTTTCTTAATTTAATGAAGTCTTTTTTGTCTATTCTTGCTCCTGTTTTGTGAGCTATTGGAGTTCTATTCAGAAAATGTTTGCCTATGCCTCACTCGTCAAGTGCTTCCCCTATGTTTTCCTCCAGTAGCTTCAAACTTTCGGGTCATATATTAAGCCTTTCATCCATTTTGAGTTGAGTTTTGTACAGGGTGATAGATAGGATCTGTTTTCACTCTTCTACTGGCAAACATTTAGTTTTTACAGCATCATTTATTAAAGAGATTTTTTTTTTTGCACTGTGTGTTTTTGGTACCTTTGTCTAGAATCTGGTGACTGTACATACTTGGGCTAAATTCTAAGTCTTTTGTTGTATTCCATTAGTCTATATATCTACTTTTGTGCCAGTACCATGCTGTTTTTGTTACTATGACTCTGTATAATAATTTGAATTCAGATATTGTGATGCCTCAATTTGAATTCATGCCACAGATGCATGAATGGTTCAACATACACAAATCAGAAACATAGTTTAGCATTTAACAGTATCAAGGACAAAAACCACATAATCACTCAACAGATGCAGAAAAAGCCTTTGACAAAATCCAACAGCAATTTCATGACAAAGTCCCTGAAAAAACTAGGCATAGAAGGGTCATACCTCAACATAATCAAAGATGTTTACAACAGATCATTTCCTCTAAAATCAGAAATCAGACAAGGTTGTTCACTGTCATCACCCTAATTCAATATAGTGCTTTAATTCTTAGCCAGAGGAATAAGGTAAGAAAAAGAAATAAAAGGGACACAAATAGGAAAGGAAGAAGTCAAATTATCCCTGTTTGCAGATGATATGATCTTATACTTAAAAGACCCAAAAGAAGCCAGACACTGTTGTTGTTGTTGTTGTTGTTGTTGTTGTTAGGTGCCGTCGAGTCAGTATCCGACTCATAGCGACCCTCATAGGGTTTTCAATGGCTGAGTTGTGCACAGCTATAATAACTCAGGAGGTAAGGGCAAGAGGATCACAAGTTTGAGGCCAGAGGCATCCTACATAACTTAGCAAGACTCTGTTTCAAGACAAAAAAAAAAAAATTAAAAATGGGGCTGGGGTGCAACACAGTGATAGAAGGCCTTAGGTTCAGCCCTCAGTATCTCAAAACAACAATAATAACAACCCTGCAAAAGGCTCTATCAGAAGGCCCTGAGGTCTGATAAAGAATTTCAGCAAAGTAGCAGGGTTCAAAATCAACATGCAAAAGCCAGTAGCCTTTCTACATATTAACAATGAACTCACTGAAAAAAATCAGAGAAACCATCTCATTCACAATAAATTTTTTAAAAAATACCCAAACACTAACTTCTCTGCAGCCATAGCACCCTGGCATCAGATCCCACCTGATAAGCTAAGCAGGGTTGGTCTGGTTAGTTCTTGGATGGGAGACCACCTGGGAATACCAAGTGCTGCAGGCTAGTGAGAAGGACCTGGCAATCTACTTTCCAAACAATTAGCCATTGAAAACCCTATAAGTAGCAAAGAAGCACTGGCAGTAGTGCCAGAAATGGCACAGTGTTAGGGAGTGTCTCATTCTGTTGTATATAGGGTCACTATGAGTTGGATAAGGGCTGGGATTTAGCTCAGTTGGTAGAGCATTGCACTGCAGTCTCTGAGGTCCCAGGTTGGATTCCCAGCACCTCAAACATGGGAGAAGGGCCTGGCAATCCACTCCCAAGGCAATCCTGAAACAGTCAGCCATTGAAAACCCTGTGAGGGTCGCTATGAGTCGGATACCGACTCGACGGCACCTAACAACAACAACAACATGAGTTGGATATGACTTGACAACACCTAACAACAATAAGCACGAACTTAACCCAAGATGTTGAAGACCTCTGCAATGAAAACTTTAAGGCACACAAGAAAGAAATTATAGAAGACACTAGAAAATGGCAAGACATCCCATTTTCATGGATTGGCAGAATAAATATCATCAAAATGACAGAATAAATATCATCAAAAGCAATATATAAATTCAATACAATCTTCATAAAAATTCCAATGACATTCTTCACAGAAATAGAAAAATTCCTAAAATTCATATGAAAACACGCAAGACCTTAAATAGCCAATTCTGAGCAGCAGTTTTTTATTTTTAAAACATACTTATTATAACAATGTGCTCATTTTTTCCCTAATAAGATATAGGTTTGCTATTGTATCAGTGGCATCAGATTAGCAAATAAAAATACAGAACACTCAGTTAAATTTGAATGTACATAAACAACAAATATTTTATGTTCTGATCTTACACTAAAATTTGTTGTTGATCTGCAATTCAAATTTAACTCTTTCATCAAGGATATATTCTAATAGTCTTGATTTTGAAAGCACACAAAAATGAACAAAAAGAAGGAAACAAAAGTAAAGACAAAAACTTACAGCAGACATTGTACTGAATTTCATCACAGAACTTCCTAGGCTCAGCAAGTGTACTAATCAGTAGATTCTGACAAAAGGAAAAATTAAAGTCTTCCTTGGAGGCTGATAGAATTATATTCTCACAGAGCCTTGAACTACTCTTGGTTTTGTGAAAAAGCCACCACTCACAATAAAACAGGCATTTGCAAAGGCAGCTGAGGGACACTTTCTCTGTACACAATCAGGTGCATACTACTCTGCCCACTCAGCTCATGCAGCAGAGATCAACCATCAGGGGATTTCTATATGAGGGTCAGGTAGCTCAGAATGAAATACCTTCCAAAATTCAACCTGAGCATCTCCCTAGATCACTCGCAGCAGCTAAAACATTCAAGTTCAAGTGGGTGAAGACTTTATGAGTTGCAACTCCTAATGTTTCTAGATTTTTTCATGTGTCTCTTTCAGTTCTACTTTAGGATTTTACCTTTCTTTAAAAATAGGACTATTAAACACACATGCAATTCCACTGTAATCCCAGCACTTCAAATGTGGAAGCAGGAGGATTGCCAGTTAATGAGACCCTGTCTCAAAAGAAGGGGAGGGGGGAATCAAAATTTTATAATGGTTTAGAACTGAAATGCTTTGCCTCAGAAGGGAGAAATGAGTGAGTCTCTCTCGTATTTGGGATACTTAGTGAGCATTTGTTGGGGATGTTGGAAAGGTAATACAATATTCGTTGGGTATCAGGATTTGATGACATGATTGATGATTGTTCAGGTACTCAAAACTGTATAGTGCACCCCATATTCCACAATCACATAGATTTAGATTTAAATCCATAGCTTTGCCTTTTATGCACTTGAAGCAAATCATGAAATGTTTGTAAGCTTCTATTTCTTTATTTTAAAATGGAGAACAAACCTATTAGCTACAAAAACATAAATATAAAGCACACAGCGCTGTTACAGGCACAGAAATGAGAGTGAAATAAATAACAGCTATTATTCAGGTAGGGCTGGGATTTAGCTCAATTGGTAGAGCACTGCTCTGCAGTCTGAGGTCCTGGGTTCAATTCTCAGCACCACAAAAATGGAAGAAGGACATGGCAATCCACTCTCGAGGCAATGCCAAAACCAATCAGCCATTGAAAACCCTATGAGTGTCTTTATGAGTCAGACATGATTTCATGGCACCTAACAATAACAACAACAATTATTCAGGTCTCTTCAAATTCTGAGATGATATATTTCCATGAACTTCAGCCAGAATAACACAACTGTGGGGGTATCAGAGGCCAAGAACCTGGGCTTATGGAAGAGGGTGGTTTATTTCAATAGTGTGGGATCTTACTATGATGATGGTCAAGAAGATATCAGTTGGTGGTTTTTTATTTATTTTGTTTGTTTGTTTTGTGATCTGGCTACAGAGGCATGAACTTGAGATCTCCTTTTTTGTGTGTCTTTCCAGCATGTGGCATAACATTAAGTATATATTTAATGCTCAGGAAATAATGTTTGCTCGTGATGGCACTCTGCTTTTTCATAAATGAGACCAAGGACCTTGATGTTTATTCTGTGAAACTCCTGGACAGAAATAAACAAAAAGAAATGCAGTCGGGTGGACACAGTGAAGATTTTCTACTTTATAATTTTTCTGTGGACTTTCTAAAATGTGGTTGGTAGCCTGGTTGTGGTCAAAGAATACGTACTTACCATTTTAGATCCTCTTAGCAATGGACTCTCACTTTCTAAAAAGGGTAGTCTCAAACACTCTCAGGGAAAGCCACATGCACAGCTCCCTCAGTGCTTTGCCCACATCATTGCAGATGAACTCTTCTAATGGCCTCCTAGTTGTTTTCTTGGAATTTTGCAGACACTTTATCTTCTTTCAGAAGTCATCTTGATTTTCTCTGTTCTTCTAAAATAACACTACCGCACAGGTCAGCAGGACCAATTAATGCATGGATTTGACACAGAGGCTTTGTAACAATTATTTTGTTTTTCTGCCCACACCAGGAATGTGTTTTCTATGCATAATAAACCAGGGAGATTAATTTATGAGAATTTTAGGTCCACCCTGAGTACACAGAGATAAGTTCTAAAAATAAAGCTGACTTCTGCTCTACTTTTCTTCTTCTTTTTCCAAGGTTAAGCATTAAGCACAATTCTTCCAGGACTTGAGAATAAAGCCCAGCTTCCGTCCTTATTCTCGGTCCCACAGTGCCACCTTTTGGAGCTTATGCTCTCTTGTTTCCTAAAGGTGGGTTCCTGACAGCTGGTTGCTGGGGTGGATTTTTACAATCCTACTTCCTTGGTTATGGCTTGACATAATTTCCCTGGAGAGTTCAGGCTTAGGGTATGATAATACACCTTGGATCTGCAAAGCATTAAAAAGGAGAATATTGTCAGATATATGATGTAGCCATGGACACAGGCCAGATGCCTTCCTAACTGAAAGAGAAGCCTTGCTTGTTCTGGTCCACTCCTCACTGGCTGGCTTCTGCTGTTATCTATCAGCACCTTCCTAACTTATGCCAAATGACTGCGTTAATTTCTTTCCTTGGCCTTCTAGTTCGGTTGCCAGGAGTTTGCTTATGGTCATATATAACAGGTGACAACAATGTGTTTTCAGAGAAACAAAACCAAGAGATAGATAGAACTTTGCTCTTTACAAGACTGCTTCATTGGAATATCTACTCACAGTGTACAGTGGGCTGCAATGAATTGTTTATAGATGGGGTGAGCTTTGATTCTCACGTTGATTGATTGATGACTTGAGGTATAGTTTTGGCATTAACTGAAGCTAGACTTGAGTTAAAGATAAAATAAAGCCTACCTAGGCCAAGCTGTTGCAGGGATGTTCAGAATGGCCAGAGACAAGGAGAAAGTACTTTCTATTTGGAGCATCTGCTTGGAAACCTTGAAGGGCAAAGGGGTGAGTTATCTACAGTTAGGTTAAGCCTGTGCTAAGCATTAGAATTCCGGTTCAGCCATTGTGGCTGTTTCTAAACTGCCCTGTGCATTCAATTGGATCATGAAACATCTTGTTTATTGTCCTGTACCAAAAGAAGCTATTGTGGTTTTCCTCACTTAGTTTTTAACCAAGATTTTCGCCTTGATACTGACAATCTAGATTAGTGACATTGTTAGAGAACTTGTTTTGTTCTTCCAAGAAGGAGTTGCTGGAGAGATGTTAGAAATACAAGCTATAGTTTCTGCTTTTGGTTTGTATTTTAGTGGACAAGATAGGATATGTTGTCTACAATGCTTGAACTCCTCTACCTTCAAAAGTCTTATCCTTTCATTACTTTCTAGGTCAAATTTTATTTACTCCACAAAAGGCATTCAACAACTCTGATAGTGACCTCTTTCCACCCTGAATTCCTTTACCTCTTTTTTCCGAAAACAGCATGCTATGCAATAAAGATGAAAATTCCCAAACCCTATCTTACTCACCATGGTGTTCTGAACTTAGTGAGCTCTCAGTAACTTTGAGACTTTGAGTAAGACTATGAAGTGACACGAAGCAGAAGCACGAGGACACTCCCCCAGGTGTGACAGCATGGTCCAGGACAGACAGGATGTCTCTGTGAATATGTGGCTTCTACTTCACCAGTCCTTTCCCTTTCTTCTGCTCAACTCACCAAAGTTGAGCATATTGTTCTACTTGAAAAGCCTCATGTCCCTTTCTGCCTCCTGGGTAAGCTCCAAACTCCTTGGATGAACCTGCCAGGCCTATATCACCTGCTCTCAGTCTGCTTCTACCAGCTCACTTTGCCCCATTCTCTCCAACTATTCACTCTGTATTTGACTAACTCTGAATTTCTTTGGTGTTATCCTTTTCTGAAATACCCCTCCCTTGTTTTTTAGCCTGCAAAACTTCTCTTCATTATTCAAGATGCAATAGAAAAAATTTTAGCTTCCATTCAGGACTCCAAAGCAGAGTAAGTTTCAACATCTTCTGGGCTTTTATATAATTTTGTTGACTACTTCATTATAACATCTACCACAGCTTGCATTAAGATAGTTTTACTTACATTAAGTTGCTACCAGACTGAATTACATTGAATAAAGGAACCATATTGATTTATTTTGGTCTTCTAAAAGAAGAAATAAGCAGATAACCTTAGTGTGTAATATATAACTGGGACTCCATAGATTTGTTATGAATGAATAAATTCGTAATCCTGAAGGACAGTGACAATAACACTGGACTGGGAATGGATAGCTCTGGGTGTTAGACTCAGCTGCCATTTTATCTGTGGGATCTCAGGCAATTAACCTTATTGGCTCATGTTTCTAGCATGTATGGTGAGTGTTTCAGATTAAGTGACATCTTTAGTCCATTCTGATACAGACATATGCAGTTTGGGCTCTTTTAATGGTTTGAGAATATGCCCCCAAATTCATGAGTCGGAACTATAATTCTTCAAAGTGGTGGTGATAGGAAGCAGGACCTAGTGGAAGGTGTTAAATTGCAGGGGTGGAGTTTTCCTGAATAGATCCATGCCTTTCTCACAGAAGTGGGCTGGCTGCACTGGGAGTTCAGCCCCCTTTCCTTTCTATTGAGTGCCTGCATGGCCTTCAGCTTTCCAAGGCAGACAAACATGAGGCCCTTATCCGGTGCTAAGACGATGCCAGCACCATGGTTGTGAACTTCCCTACCTTGAAAATCAGTAGCCAATATAAACCTCTTTTCTCTATGTTACCCCATCTGAGGTATTCTGTTATTTGGTGGTGTTGTTACAAGGTACAGAAAACAAGCTAAGACATCTCCTAAGTACATATCATCAAAACAAGCTGTCTGGGTACTTCCCAGCCCAACACATTTCAATCCATCAGTCATGGAAGAATCTTCCAGGTTAGTCACTCAGGATGTACTGAGGGTAAATATTAAATCAATAATAAAATGATTGGACTTTCTGGAAAGGAATGGATTCTGATCTTGAGCCTCTGATCAGTTTGGAAAGAACAAAATATTAGATACATTGTC
This sequence comes from Pedetes capensis, assembly GCA_007922755.1. Lineage (NCBI taxonomy): Eukaryota > Metazoa > Chordata > Mammalia > Rodentia > Pedetidae > Pedetes > Pedetes capensis. Next base: position 25,593 of record VMDO01008526.1, read on the forward strand.
TGTTCCTTTTTATGTGAAGTTACTTAATAGGAACCAGAGAATTCAAAGACACATCATACTGACACAGGAAAAAGTGAATTAATTCTTTTTTAAACCATCCATATTCACTGTCAGATTGAATCCCATTAAAAGTAAATTCCCACACACTTCTCAGAGAATTGAATTCCGAGAATTTTCTTAGATGCTTTAACCAGAGGTCTATAGGACAGTAAGCTAAGGGCCAAACTTCCAGCTGTGACATACTGCATGCTTATTTCTACCTACTGTGCTTCAATTTAAAAAGGACCAGGATCCAGGAAATAGAGGATTGTGGTCCCCTGCATACCCAACTTTATACTCAATATTCTTCATGTCTATCTGGCATGTCAAACTTAACGTGGTATAGGCAGAATTCTTGATTGTTCCAAATGTGCAAAACATTTCTCTAACCTGTATAAAACCCAAATGTGCAAACCATTTCTCTAACCTGTATAAAACCCATCATTATTAACTCAATGGTTCAGGATAAAAACTTAGAAGTCATTATAGATTTTTCTCTTTCCCTGATCCAATCCATTCTCCAATCTGTCAGTCAAGCTGGTTATGGTTTGGATTTGATTCAAGGGTCCCCCAAAAAGCTCCTGTGTTGAGAGCTTGGTCCCCAGTATGGTCATGTGGGAGCTGAGGGGACCTTTGAGTAGGTTCTAGGGAGAGGTTCTGAGACCACTTGGGGGTGCTGCCCCTTGGTTGTTCTCTCCAGAGGGTCCTGATGAATCCTGAGCCTGGCCCTGTCCATGCTCTTTGGCTTCCTGTTTGAGAGGTGATCAGTTGTTGCTCATGTTCCTGCCACTGCCATCTGCCAGGATATGTTGGAGCAGAGAGGGCCCTCACTAGAATCTTGCAGATGCAGGCTCCATGCTATGGAACCTCTAGTACTGTGAGCTAAAAATAAGCTGCTTTTCTTGTACAAAGTTAACTGCCTCAAGTACTTTATTAAAGTAACAAAGAGCTGGCTACCATACAGCAATACCATTAAAATGTATCCTGAAACCGATCACTTCTTTCTATCTCCATTGAAAGCATTCTTTTCCAAGAAGCCATTATTTCCTACCTAGATCATTGTAATAGCTGCTGAAATAGTTCTTCTGCCTTCACATTGTCTCCCTCACATAGAATCTGTTCTATTCATACCAGCCAGAGTGATCTTTCTAACATATGGCTTGGACCATCTTAAACACCTACTTAAAAGTCTCTAGTGGCTTCCAAAAACACTGAATAAGGTTTAAACTTCTTTGCCTGGCGTAGGCATTCCAACATTATGTAGCCTCTCCAATCTACAAAGCCCAATTTTTCTCTCTTCCACTTTGGTTTGCTTTTTTTTTGTTCATCCATGGCCTTAAAAAAATTCTTTTTTGGTGTCTCAAATATACCCGCTTGCAGCCGTACCACTGTGACAACTGATCCCATCAGATCTCAGAAGCTAAGCAGAATCAGACCTGGTTAGTCCTTGGATGGGAGACCGCCTGGGAACACCAGATGCTGTAGGCTTGGGAGAAGGACCCAGCAACCCACTTCTAACAATCAGCCATTGAAAACCCTGTGAATAGCAGAGAAGCACTAAATAGTGTTTCGTCTGTTGTACATAGGGTTGCTATGAGTCAGACACAAACTCCACTGCACCTAACAACAACAACAACAACAACAACAGATACACGAAAAAAGATTCTTATCTCCCAGTATTTTTACTTATAGTTCCTTCTATGTGGGATGCTCTTCCCATCTGGTTGGATCCTTTTTATTTTAGGACTCAGTTCCTGTCTTCTCCTCATGGAGAACTTGAGTAATTTGAGGAAAATTTAATAAAGAGATTCTGAGCAGGGTATAGGACAAGCAAGAGGAGGTACTTTGGTGCTAGTAATAACCTAGGACGAATATTATTCCTGTGCTTGAAGAGAGAAGAAGCCCTTACCTGACTGCAAAGAGAGATGCACAAAGAGGGCTTCCCAGTAGCATAATCTGTCAGGAGGGAGTTTGGGGTGTAACCACCCCAACTGCACTCTCCCCTGCTGCTGCTCTCCTCTACGCCAACTCTCATGGGCAGAGCTCCACCAGAAGCCTGGGCCCATGGATGCTGCACACCTGTTAGCCTCTCAGTGCACATGGAAGGATAGACAGGGTGGAAAGGAGCTCTGAGGAGCATGTGGAAGACTCCAGCACATCAAGGAAGTGCAAAAAAATATATACAATATGGGCCTATCAAAAAGCCAGAAGCCTAGATGGGGACAGAGTCACAATCAAGCACTAAAGCAGAGTTTGGTAACTTTCTAAAAGTTTTCTACCACGTGCAAATCCACTGTCTTCTCTGTTTCAAGGGAAGGAAAGAAAAGCTTGATGCTGACTCATAGGAGCAGATGGGAAGAGAGTGCCTGAGCACAGGACTTTCCCTTTCATTGCTTGCTTTTTTAATTTTTGCATTTATCTTTCATAAGGTTGAGTTGATGACATGGACTCAATTCATAAGAAGACCAAGAGGAGACACAGTAGGGTTTCGTTGGTCCAGTGCCACCTCTGCCTGTAATGTTGTATAGAAAGCCAAGTTATATTGTACTCAGAAGTGTTTTTAACATGGCTTTTCATTTAAGAAGTAAACAGAATGTAATATCTTTCTGAAGCTAAATCTAAGAAAATATGAAAACCAAACAACCTTGTATCACTAGCGTTTGCTAATTGGTGAGTTTCCAAGAACTATAATTGAGACTCCATGTCAAATCACCCATGAGCTATTACCACTCCTACAATATCACCTACCAGATTTTCAACAACTTTTCTTGTCAATTTTTTTTAGAGTCATTATACCACTCAGACACTTGGGTGACAGCTACAGATGTATTCCTCCCCAGCGGGACAAAGAAAAGCCCAGAAAAGGATACTCTGATCTCCTTTTCTGATTTTGGCCCCCAACAAAATAACTGGCTTTCTACAAGACAGAAAGTTATAAAAATATTTAAAGTTTCTGGTTTCTCCTCCTGAGTCTTTTTTGCTTTATTTATTTGACCCAAAGACCTTTGGAAAAGAAGATCCAGAAGATTTTTCACAACTTTTATGAAGCCGGCATGAAAAGGAAAGATTGAGGGAAAGATCAGGCCTGCACAGAAAAGCATGGGGTGGGGGGCACCAAATAGGCAAAAGTAGGAATGGGGAGATGGGGATCTGGGACTGCCCTCTCCAAGATCAGTCTCGGATTCAGAAGTTGACCTAGGAATTCTCTACTATGGATGGGATTGTATATAGAACAAACACACACAAACAAATTATGGAGGAGAAAGAAGGAGAAGGAGAGAAAGGAGAAAGAAAAAACAGGAGGAGAGGAGAAAAAAGAGAGGTAGAGACGAGAGCAAAAAAGAAAATGGGAATGAGGAAAGTAAGAAACCTCATGGGGTCTCAGCCTGCTTAGAAGACAGAAATATCACACTGGCTTTCCTTCTTCCAGGCATGGGTACAAAAGTCTGTTGTAAACCAGTTACAGTAGTGGAATTTTGAATGTATTTCCCTCTTCTTGGAAATGTAAGGCCAACAAGGGAAACTCAAATTTATTTTGACAAATACATCATTAGAAGAACAAAAAACATTTAAGAATATTCCATGTATTCATTGAATGTGTAAATTATTAACATTTATAATAGGAAAAAGTTTATAGCTCAATCCTGAGTTATAAGATGATCAATTTAATATTTTTTCAACTTCAAACAATGTAAATATTTTAGGAAAATAAGTAGGAAACAAGCAACATAAATGACAGGCCACAATAAATCAGGATGAAAAGAGGGGCATTTTCCATCGCTTTCCTTCCTCACTCAATCCTTTTTTCTTCCATGTATTGTTGTTGTTGTTAGGTGCCATCGAGTCGGTATCCAACTCATAGCGACCCTACGTACAACAGGTGAAACACTATTGTTAGTGCTTCTCTGCTGTTCATAGGGTTTTCAATGGAGGATTGATTTTTGGGAGTGGGTTGCTGGGTCCACCTCCCAGACCTACAGCACCTGGTGTTCCCATGTGGCCTCCCATCCAAGTACTAACCAGGCCCTACCCTGCTTATCTTCTGAGATCTGACGGGATTGGATGCCACAGGGCTATAGCTGTAGGCTCCATGTATTAGTAATACTAATATTACTGAGAAAACACACACACACACACAGCAACTCCTTAAGAGGGGAGCTTTTAAGAAGGCAGTGCAAGGCACTGGGTATGGTAGTGTGTGGGTGTGTTAATGTTTGATTGTGTGACTGTGTATGTGTATGCGTATGTGTGTGTGGTGTTACAATAGCCTACTTTATGTGACTTAAAGCAATTTTGGGATTGAAAGTGAGAAGCAGATTTCTCAGTTTCTTTTGAGAATGTCCTTTTGTGAAAGAGCAAGAAAGAAATACAGTATTCATCATCTAAATCTCAGCCTCTGACAGTAAGAAATTGTTCTTACAATCTCATTTCAATTGTCCTAAGCAGAAGGATTTCCTTTGCTCTGTCTGGGGAGCCAATTCCATAAATAATTCTTTCTGCATGGAAGGAAATATTTTCTGATGCTGAAGTCTAAAGCCTTTTCCTTTGTTTTATTTATCTATTCTGAATTATACTTTCAGAACTTTCTAAAAAATTATTTATCCTATTATGTATGTTAATAGTAAACAACCAGAGACTGTTCTACCCTAATGAGTTTTCTGGAGGAATGAAAAGGTATTTTGGATGGTACTCAGCTGGATTAGGTGGAGACACTGCAAATAAAAAGCATGTGGATTACTAAATTGTCATGTACTAGGACTGTGTGTAATACCTACTGAAACCCCTGGAAGATCCTGATGTTGGCTTTAGGGGTGAGAGCCTACATGGCAGGCAGCTAGATCCTGTGTCTGTAAAATATATTTATAGGTAGTCAATTACTACCTGAAATTAGAAATACAATTGTTTGGCCAATATGTATCATTATTCCTATTTCTGCCTCCTTTTTCAGATAATAATATGAATTTTCAATAGGCTACTGCATTGTAGAAATGGTTAGAGCTAAGGAAGACTGATAATTTTTGGTGGGTTTCAGAACTCTACTTGGGTGGGCATGTAGATACCTTTTAATTATCTGTTCTAAATCCTTTTTGAACTAAAAACTATATATAGGAGTGAAGAAAATGGGATTGTATATAGTTTCTAAAAGGGACTTAGTGATATTTATCAGGAATTTTTAAATATGTCCTTAATCTTTGACCACCAAATATCCCTTATATGAAGTTACTGTAAAAAAATAAGTCATTAATGAAGCCGGGTGTGATAGCACACACCTGTAATCCCAGCTGCTCGGGAGACAGAGCAGGAGGATGGCAAGTTCGAGACCAGAGGCAGTCTGAGTAATTTAGCAAGACCCTGTCTCAAAAAAGGTAAAACTATGGGCTGGGGTGCAGCTCAGTGGTCCAGCACTTGCAAAGCATGCAAGTGCGAGGCCCTGGATTCAACCCCCAGTACTGAAAAAAAAAAATCATTAATGTACTCAGCATATTTTGTTACGCTTTTTTATAAATGAAAAACAATATTGAAACTGAAATCAACATTAAAGACTCAGTTAAATAAACAATGATATATCCTTTACTGGAATACTATGCAAGCATAAGAAAGAATCACATTGCAAAAATATTTAATGATGTCACAATGCTTACAATACAATCTTAAATTTTAAAAGGTTAGAAATGACATTGGCACATTGTTATAATTTTAGAAAATTTATGGCACATAGCTATGCTAATTGGATGGCCAACTACAAGCTCAGATCCTGATCAGGAACAAACAGACAAACAAACAAACAAATTCATTTTTAGACAAGTACACTTGTCCCCAGGGTCCAGGAGATGATACCAGGCATTTATTTTCTTCCCTGTGAAGTCCATCTTTCAAACCATAATGAATCTACCTTGTTGGGCATCAAGAATTTCCTTTGGGTCTGAGAATTCCTCTGTCTTTTAATCTCTCTCCTTGTTCACTGGAGGCCTTGATCCATCCTGGAGGAAGAACATCAAGGCCTTTGTGTTTCTAGATGTCACCTGGCTTATCTTGACAAGGGAGCACTGCATTGCTTTAGAAGGGGTTTCAGGTATACAGACATTTTCTAAAATACCATATCCCTCAAACACTTCTCTTTGTTACTAGTCACCATCTCTTATTTTCTTACTTAAAATTCCTTTTCACTTGTTCAAGGAAAAGAGAAAGGAAAAGACAATGTCTTTAAACACACATATATGATTGAAGGGATAAAAGCCCAAATATTATCACTGATTATTCCTGGATTTGGTGATTGTGGGTGAGTTTAATGTACTTAGTTTTGCTTTCTTTTACTTTTAGGATTTTGTAATATGAACATACTTCATAACTATAAGCAGATTTTTTCTTCTAAAGTATTGATTTAAAAGAGAATATGTATATAACTCTCCAAACTGAAGAATATTGATAGCACTACTTTTCATTCTATGTCAATTTTCTTAAACCTGACTACGTTAGCCCTATGATAAGATACAAAAGGACTTGGTGACTAGTAATGAAAAGAAACATGAACATATCCTTCCTGAAGAGAAGCTGGCTAATAGAGTGCTCCCCATCTCTGAACTGGGTGTGTATGAGATATTTTCTCTCAAGTCATTCCATCTGTTATTAGTAATGAGTAATATGAAATTTTGTTGTTGTTGTTGTTGTTGTTGTTAGGTGCCCTTGAATTGGTGTTCAAGTCATAGCAACCCTATGTACAACAGGTGAAACAGTATTGTTAGTTCTTCTCAGCTATTCATAGAATTTTTAATGGCTGATTGTTTTTTGGGAATGGGTTGCCAGGGGTTCTCCCAAGCCTATAGCACCTGGTGTCCCCATGCGATCTCCCATCTAATGCCTAACCAGACCCTACACTGCTTAGCTTCCAAGGTTTGATGGAATCAGATGCCACAGTGGTATGGCTGCAGGCAATATCAAATTATATTTATCATGGTTGGGGGAGATGTTAACTTGTGGGACAAAAGTAAATTCTTTGGCAACAATTCAAATTCCAATCATAGGAGGCAGTTGGGCTTTGGAGAGGTGGTCAAGTGTTCATGCTATTGGTAAATATTGAGTCTCTCCTATTCTGGTTGTACAAGACAGACTTCTTAAAGAAACATTCCCCCTGGTCCAAAATGTCTCCAGTAACACCATGGGCAATTTTAGCCTGCAGCTCTTTCTGAGATGATTTCAATGTCATTGATGTACATACATTATACAAAATTCAGTAGACTACATTCAAATAATCAATCCCCTTGAGGTGTGAAAGCTTAAGAAAACAATTTAAACTTTTGGTTTCAGACTCTTTAAGGTGTCACTCATGACTCAGGCAGAGACAGAAATGTCAGTTTTGCAAATAAAGTTGCTGTTTCGTCTACTTTTCAACTGACCTAACAAATCTGAACTTCAGAAGATGGTAAACTATGACCAACTCTTGGGATTCACTTATTTTTTTGTTTTAGCAAATTCAGGATGTGTGAATTCAACCTAGTGACGGATGTCACTTTCCCTTCCAAAGCATCGTCTGTACCAAATTTTACAATTTAGCATCTGTTTTGACAATGTTAGCAAGTGATCATTTTGACAGAAGACCATCTGTGTTAAACAACATGCACAGTGTCTAAATGAAAACAAAGGGGAAAGGACAGTGCCTAGGGAAAAATAATTGTCTAAAGTGACTCTGAAGGTTGTTCTTTGGAATCTTAGGGGAGACTATATGCCAAAAGTTGAACATTTAAGACCAATTCCTTCCTAAAGTGGTTTCTGGGACCAAGATTGTCTCTTGTGGATTGAAATGATGAGAAAGAAACATTTAATAAATGGCTTGGGAATTTAGCTTGGTTAGAGGGCTCCTCTGCATGGTCTGAGTTGGACCTGGGTTCAACCCCAGCATCACAAAAATGGGAAAAGGACATGGCAGCCCGCTCCCGAAACAATCAGCCATCAAAAACCCTATGAATAGCAAAGAAGCACTGACACAGTGCTAGGCATGGCACAGTGTCAGGAAGTGTTTCATTCTGTTGTATTCAGGGTTGCTATGAGTCAGACTGACTTGATAGCACCTAACAAAAAACAATACAATAAACACCTACCATTATGAAATGAAGAAGCTGGCTCTAGTCCTTTCATTTCCCTTAACTGGCTCCATTTCCTGGGATAAGGTTCTTGGCCTCTTGATATTTCACTCTGTTTTGTATTGACTGGTTGTGTGTTTTCCTTGCTTAAGTCACTCAGCACTTGTTTGTCTATCCAAACAGGCTCTGGGAATTTCTGGGAATTGTCTCTCAACCTCTTCCACCAATTTCCAAGCTCTACTCCACAAAATGTGTTTATCCCCCTCTGGTCTAAATTCATTGCTCCAATTGGATTCTAAACCCTTGTGTTTGGAATAGGGACTGGAGGATTCCAACTTGGAATAATCTTTCTATTTTCTTTAACCAAGAGAGAAACCTGAGATCTCTGAAAAGAAGCCATTTCCCATCATGTGTACAAAGACCCTGAGAAAATTATTCTCTACAAAACAGAAGAATAAAGCAGATACATACACAAAAAGAAAAACCCAGATGATTCACTTGCATTCACTTGTTCTTTAAGTCTAGCCTTGCAGGTCTTCTTAGATTTTGGGAGAAAATTTAGTATCTTATCATATATACATTTTTTCTTAAGCTAGTTTGTCACTTGCAACAAAGGAAAGCTAACTTACCATTTTTTAGGATTTTGGTCTCTGATTTATTGCTAAGTATCTTTCAGAATGGGAGAAAGACATGGCAATCCATGTCTTGAAGCAATCCCCAAACAATCAACCATTGAAAACCCTGTGAATAGCAGAGAAGCACTGACATAATGCTGGGCATGGCACAGTGTCAGGAGTGTTTTGTTCTGTTATACATAGGGTCTCCATGAGTAGGACCTGACTCAGCAATCCCCAAACAATTAGCCATTGAAAACCCTGTGAATAGCAGAGAAGCACTGACATAGTGCTGGGCATGGCACAGTGTCAGGAGTGTTTTGTTCTGTTATACATAGGGTCTCCATGAGTAGGACCTGACTCAGCAGCTCCTAACAACAAAAACAGCAACAATCTTTTAGAATCTTTGGTTCACAACAAGAAAAATAACTGACCCTAATATAAAATCATGGGGGAAGGATGTGGTAGCCTACTCCTGAAAAAGTCCTGAAATAATCAGCCATTGAAAACCCTATGAGGGTTGCTATGATTTGGAAACAAACCTAATGATTTGGAACAGCATCCAAAAATAACAACAGCAATAAAAAATCAGGATACTAAGTTATATGAGATATGTCATTCCATTTCCTTCTAATCTATAAACCATGTTTCTGTTAAGGTTAAGGTTTTGGTTATCCTCTCTGTTATCACAGATGAATGGTAACACATCTCTACAAATAGCCATTAAATCTATCAACTCTTCATGCCAGCTCAAGAAGCTTAATAAACAGGATGTGCCTGCTATATCCTGGCTTTAATAAGTGATTCTGAAACCTCATACTTAGGTTTCATTGTGCCATCAATAATACTCCAAATAGCATATCAAAAATTCAGTTTAAACAAGTGCTTCATATTCCTATGGTTCTGGCATGATCTTATCCTTTTGAATCCACTAAGAGAGTGAGACATTTGATTGATGACATAGGAGAATTGACAGAGATGGATCTTATAGCCCATAATAACTTAAAGATAGCAGTCAAGCTAAAGACTTGAATGGGAAACCAAATCCTTAGTGAAGGCAGTTGGAGCTCAGTCTTGGCATTTGATATCTTAGTATGACATATCTACATACTATTTTCTCTGTACTCTCAGCTCCCTGAGCTGGTACAGTCACTCATGTAGTTTCTTCTGTATAAAGGTGTTCCATGCTCCATAAGGCTCAGTCCCATCTCCATCTCTTGAAGAAAGCACTTAGCCTACTTTGTTACTCACTGTTCCTTTTACTGAGTGAAAAGCATTTAGTATTTGACTCTTGTGTTTAAAAATCATGTGGTACCTTGTGATAGCTTATATGAGTTAGAATAACGCTAGCTACACTAACCAATTAATTCCAAAATTTGAGTGGATTGACCAAGGAAAAAGTTAACTCTTGTTCCTACTATGGTCCAGGTTTTCAACCTTTAGGTGTTTTTCCTCCATGTGGAGACTCAGGAACCTTGGTCCCTTCCATCATGATCTCCTACAGTGCCTCCAAGGTCTTGGAGTCTTCTGTGACTCCATGAAATGGAACAGAAGAGGCATCCTATGCGTGGCCTCAAAATGACAAACATACATTTCTCTTCTTTTGTGTAGTATCGGAACTAATCACATGGCGTAATCCGTAAAAGTGATGGAAATGTAGCCCTGGCTGGTGAGCCCATTCTGGGAGGAGCGCCAAACTATGGAGTGCTGGACTCTATAGTTTGGAGGCTGGGAAGAGTGCCGAACTATTGTAGTTGATGGTTTACTGTCCTTGTGGCTCATGTCTTACACCTATTTTTAAACTTTCTGTCTGAATGCCATATTTCTCATTTCAGTGATTTAAATTTGTGATGGAGAGGGATAGATGTTACACAATAATTTATGTCTCATCGTATATAATATAGAAGGTGGGGTTTTGCTCAGTTTGCAGAGTGCTGCTCTGTGCTCTCTGAGGCCTTAGGTTTGAACCCTAGCACTGCAAAAACAGAAGGACGTGGCAGCCCACTACTGAAACAGTTCCAAAACAAGCAGCCATCGAAAACCCTCTGAGGGTCACTATGAGTCAGACACGACTCCACTTGACAACACCTAACAACAACAGCATACCATATACTGTTTTGATTATATTTTCTTCTAATCGAATGTGTCTTCATTGGCTTATACTAAATAAGAAGATTATATTAGAATTACTTTGGTGCCAAATTCCCCCAATGTGCCTTAATATTACCCTTTCTCTAATTTGATGACCCTAGAAACAAATATATAAAGAGAATGGGAGCATTACCTTAAAAATGTAGCATAGTGCTTTACTCAAGAATGTTTATTCCACAAATACTTTTGGAACAGCTACAATGTGTCAAACGTAATGCCAAGAACTTTGGTAAAGGAGAAGAAAATCTCATCATCCCTCACCATGAAAAGTTCAGTCAATACTGAAAAGAAAAATCAAGAAAATTATGAACTTCTACACTGGTGTGACTATAAAGATACATGCATGGCATGGAATTGAATCTATAAGTAGAGCACAGAGAGTGCCCCCTCACTTACAATTTAGTCCACTGAGATGAGCTCTACATAGAAACTGTTTTCCATCTTGACAAAATCAATATTATGAATAAAAAAAATCTGGTATAATGCAACACATTTTATCAAATGTTCTCATATATATCATGTTGCCTCTGCCCACCACAATCCCCTGTGGTAGGTGTTACTGTCATTTCACTTTGGGACATTAAAAAAAGAACTGGGGCTCAGAGAAGAAAAGTGAATGTTTTAATATTACAAAGTTAATAAATGGCGGCACTTGGTGATTATCCCACTGGCTGAAACAAATTTTGTAATTGCATAGGATATGCCTGCTTAGGTTTCTTCAAGCTTTTGGGAGGGAAGAGTCACAGTGGCAGAAACAGTGATTTGAATACATCTGTGTGTATCCACAGGTACTGAAGAAATAAGAGCTCTAATGACTGAGTGGACTGGCATTTTATGAAGCTGCATGTGGTTTAGATCAATCGCTAGGAGGTCATTACCAAATTGCTTTTCCTGCTGAGTGTGCTAACTTGTACTTCATGTATTTCTCTGGAGAACTCAAAATATCAATAATGAATTAGAGTCCCAACTTACTAACTTTTCTTGAAAACTGAGTCAGAACTGTTCTTTGAGAGTGGAGAGCTCACAAACACAAGTTTGGAGTCCCCATTGGTTCCAGACCATCTTGCCAGTAAGACAACTATACTGAAATTGAGCAGTGTTACAGCTACACCTGCTGGACTTTGTCTAACCCAGCAATTGGAATTTCAACAGAGCTGTATTAAGTGTAATCAGGCAAGACAGAATTTCATATCTTAATAGCTAGCCATCTTTCTCTTTGTGAGATTTGCATTCATACATGTGGAAAATATGATAACTTCCCATGGGGGGAAACTGATCACAAAAGGTTATCTTATTCTTCACAGGGTAACTATAGCTCTTCATGTGGTAGAGATGACTTGACATTAAATGTTCAATTATAGACTAAAATATGATAAGGATTGTGTCTACTTTACTACCTGAAGCAAAAGTAGAATCACCGGTGATATAGAAGTGCAATAACATTAGTCCATAAATCTGCATGTTTATATAAGTTTGTAGAATATTTTTATCTTTATCTACTTTCTTGTCGCTAAAAAACAAAGGTCAAATTCAGTCTTTGGTGAAATTTCCAAGGAGACCTCTCACTTTAATGATCCAGTCAGAACTTCGTTTCTGTTTCTTTTATCTCTCTTCTTCTTCTTCTTCTTCTTCTTCTTCTTCTTCTTCTTCTTCTTCTTCTTCTTCTTCTTTTTCTATTACAGATCCTTCTACCCCCATCATTCTCCCTGTCCTCCCATAAACCTTGGGCAAACTATGGTGCCTCAGCAGCAACACCAGCCACAGCATCTTGGACTCATTAAGAGCTTTGCAGATGAGCTCAAACACATATTTCATATCATTCCCGAAGTCATCAAATTCAAGCTCATCACATTTTCTGGACACAAAGCTCCAGGCATGTTTTATTCATTATCTGTTCTCATCTTTGAGACAAACACCTGCAACCCATTTCAGGGTCTAGAGAAACCCATGATGTCTCAACCTACTGTGCATAGGGTTTTGTATTTCTGCTTTGGCCAGAAATATCAGAAGTAGCATGCTTCACTACAGCTACTTGGTAGCACATCTAAGTATTGGGGTCAGTTGCTTAGAGGGTGTCTATTATTACCAATTGAGGGAAAAGTTGAAACTAACATAGGAACAATCTCTTAATAGCTTTTTATACTGTATTGCTTAGGTTGTAAACCATTTTCTCAAAACACTAGAGAAAAATGGCAGAATAACCCAGGTAAGTAATGTTGAATTGAGTGTTGCTGGCCAGCTAACTGTGCCAGTGGTCTATATATGCAACCCTATGACTCTTGAGGCTGGGATTTAGCTCAGTGGGTAGAGTGCTCAGCTGCAGTCTCGGAGGCCCTGAGTTCAATTCCCACCACCGCAAAAATGGGAGAAGGGCCTGGCAATCCACTCCCAAGGCAATCCCAAAGCACTCAGCCATTGAAAACCCTATGAGGGTCGCTATGATTCGGATACCGACTCGACGGCACCTAACAACAACAACAATGACTCTTGAAGTTCATGGAGTGAAACACTGGAGCTGCTGAGATAAAAACATGAAGACTGATTTTGTCACTAGTTTCCAGGTAACTTTCGACAGTGGTTTTGCTTTTCTGCCTTGGTGTATCTCCTCTTGAAGGAGGATAATTGTAAACCAATCAATCATTTGTCAAAACACAAAACAAAACAAAGAACATTGCATTGTATAGATTGCATATCCCTTATAGAACCCCTGGAGTAAGAACATAAGCAAATGCATAATAAACATAAGTGGCATGATAAATCAGTGCAAAAAGAGAAATATAATTCTCTCTCAGCATCTGAGGGGCATCAGTGATAGGACTCCCATGGGTATAGAAATTCACAGATGCCTGCGTTTCTTATATAAAGTGGCATAGTATTTGCATATAATCTTCATACATTCTCTCAGATACTCTAAATCATCTCTAGATTATTTGCTGTTGTTGTTAGGTGCTGTCAAGTTGTGTCCGACTCATAGTGGCCCTTATAGGGTTTTCTTTTTTTTTTTTTTTTTTTTTTTTTTGTGGTACTGGGGGTTGATCCCGGGGCCTCACACCTGCATGCTTTGCAAGTGCTGGACCACTGAGCTGCACCCCCAGCCCTTTTATTTATTTTTTCCTTACTTCCTGAAACAGGGTCTCACTAAGTTACATAGACTTCCTCTAGTCTCAAACTTGCAATCCTCCTGGCTCTGCCTCCTAAGCCGCTAGGATTACAGACGTGTGCCACCACGCCCAGCTCCTTATAGGGTTTTCAATGGCTGATTCTTTTGGGATTGCATCAGGAGTGGGTTGCCACATCCTTCTCCAATTTTTGTGGTGCTGGGAATTGAACTCGGGACCTCAGAAACTGTAGAGCAGCACTCTACCAACTGAACTAAATCCCAGCCCCTAGATTATTTAGGATACCTAATATAAGGTATGCCTGCAGCCGTAGCACTGTGGCTTCCTATCCCGTCAGATCTCAGAAGCTAACCAGGGTCAGACCTGGTTAGTACTTGGATGGAAGACTGCCTGGGAACACCAGGTGCTGTAGGTTTGGGAGAATGACTTGGCAACCCACTCCCCAAATCAATCCAGCATTGAAAGCCCTATGAACAGCAGAGAAGCACTGACAATAGTGTTTCTCTGACACTGACACATACACTGACAATAGTGTATGTAGGGTTGCTATGAGTTGGATACCAACTCGATGGCACCTAACAACAACAACAACAATAGTCTGTATTAATATATTAGGGTCACTATGAGTCAGATACTGACTCGACAGCACCTAACAACGACGGTAAAATAATGTAAATGCTATGTAAATAGTTGTTATTCTGTATTGTTTAGGGGGAAAATGAGAAGAAAATGGTTATATTTTTTCACTACAGAAAAAAATATTTTTTTAATATTTTCTATCCATAGTTGGTTGAATCCTCAGATGTGGAACTATCAAACCACAGAAGGTGGACTGTATACTTGAATGTTCTGATTCTTATTCCACTGACTTAGTAAAAGATATTGCCCTTTTGAAAAACTCTTCCTTCACCTTAAAATATTCAAAATTTTGGAGTCATTTGAAATACCAGAAGAAAAAGAGAATTGGTTTAAAGTTTAGAAATTTCAATGAAACTATGTTAAATGTTATCACAGACTTCAGTACTGGCTAGTTAGCTTTGTCACAGTACAGAAAAACAAGCATACTAACTAACAAACTAAACATATAAATAAAAGAAGAAAGATCCCAGGAGGTTAAAATGCAGACTGCTTGCAAAGAGAATTTTTTAGGGATGCAGTTTCAATAGTCCTCACTCTTGTCTTCA
Source organism: Pedetes capensis (assembly GCA_007922755.1). Taxonomy (NCBI): domain Eukaryota; kingdom Metazoa; phylum Chordata; class Mammalia; order Rodentia; family Pedetidae; genus Pedetes; species Pedetes capensis. Next base: position 40,778 of record VMDO01008526.1, read on the forward strand.
ATTTGCAGAAAAATAAACCAAAGTCCAGAGTCAGAAATCAACTGGTTAGTCAGCAAATAACCTGGAGACAAAGCACAGGACCTCTTATTTCAGAATATTTAACAAGTGACACACAAGGATGGGAGCCTATCTGGTTGATCACAAAAAAATTATTTTACTTTATCTCAGGCTCACATTCTGGTGTCTGCATACTGGACATCAATTTCTTCCTCCACCTGCTGGAGGATATAACTTCATGGCCTGACTCACTCTATACCTTCCCACCATGAGTAAGGGAAAGAAAACCATCCACAAAGGATCAATAGCATAATAGAAATTAATTGAGAACATATGTTGGTATTTAAAAGTACACAAAAATGTGGGAGATACAATCTCTCTTGACTGGTAATTTATAGCCTTGTTGAGTAAACAGGACTTCCTGAGATTTTGTGCAGTGATAGAGGAGACCACCACGCAAAAGTGTCAAAAAGTACGATATGATAACAATGAAAGAGCATAACAGGTAGAAAATACATGAATTCGTGGGGTCAAGGTGACCTGTGGGATAGAAGGGTTAAGGATATGTCTCAAAGGAGAACTCTGGGTTGTGTACTGAAGGATGGGTAGGAGTTGGATGACAAGATGCCCACTTACAGTGGTAACTAATAGAAGTTAACTGAGATGTCCTTGTAAGAAAAGCCACAGATGGGGAGAAAAAATGTGGCTGGATCTGTGGCTCAGACACACATACTCATGGCTAAACATACCTGGTAAGTCTCAGTCTTAACGTAAGCCAATTAGGACTGTTTGCTGGTTAGCTATGGAAATCTGCACTCATTCCCTACTGCCTCTTTTTTACTTATTGTTCTAATCACTGGGTATAATAGCAGCCAAGTCATCCGAAGATGATGCTATGACAGGATAATGGTCTCCGGCTTTGAAAATAACATCTCAGTTTCTCTGATGCCTCTTCTTTGGCAGCAGGAGGCCATTAGCTTGTCACATTGTCCAGCTCTATTGACATTGTCTTTTAATTGCCCCCAAAGCCCCCATTTCTTAGGCAGTATGTCTGAGATTCTCAGGGCCCTGAGCTTTTTGGACTGACATCTCAATTCATTTTATCATTTAACTTCAGAAAGGCAAAGGAGGGAAGAAGATTAAAGACTTTTTAAAATGGAGAAGAACATTATGGGAAGATGTATGGAAGGGTATATTCATGCTGATAATTAAAACCAAAGTGAAATGGCAAGGAAGGCAAGATATTCTGCAAGAATTCTAGGAACAGATGTGCATGCCTATCTCTAAGGACAAGTACACCAGGCTAAATAGAATATTCAAGACAAAAATCAAATTTCTAAACTGAGCATTTTTATAGTTTTGCACAGGGTACAATTAGAGAAGTAGAATGCTGCCTAGTCCTGGGAATATTGGTTCTGTCTTCAAGTTTTTTGTGAGGCAGATATGCATGTCTGGTGGTCTTTTCTGTTTGCCTAATTGTTTCTGTCAAGTGTCGAAAGTGTTATGCCCAGGAAGAAGACTCACTGTTCCCTGTGTAGACTGAGAAAAAATTAAGTTAAAAAGGCTTAGAATGCATGAAGATTCTAGGTGAATTTGGGACCATGCAAAGTTTGAGATCACATACTCAAAGAAAATGGGTATTCCTTTATGAATTGCTAGTGCTGGTCTGGGAAGGTTTAGGCATTATCTGATTGGGATGCCCTGGGCTGGGAGGAGGTTAGAAGAAAAGGGAAGGGTGGAGCTTCTTCCTAGCCATGTTTATGGTAGGGGTGGGATGAGCTGTGTCTGGATTAGTGAAAGAAAGGATGGATGCTGCTGTAGGAGATTTAAGTGCAGGCTGGGAGATGGACTCCATCTCATTGATATGAACTCAATGCCTTTGAAGGTCCCTTCTCTCTTGCTTCAGATCTAGAGCTCTCCTTTCCTCATCTTAGTAGCTTTCACCTCCCCCTTGAGGTCATTGATTAGGATAATGAACTTGCCATAAATATGTCTTTGTTCATGGACAGCTCAAGACCCACGTCAACCATGCTACCACAATAGCTGTTTGGGAATGTGTGCTCCTCCATGCCTTGCTCTGAGAGTGATGGCAGCCTGCCCAATGACCAGCTCATAGTGATAGCACGGCTACCAGCCTCTGATTGGGAGCCTTCCTTGGCTTTCCCCTGTGGTCTGTCTTCTGTTCCTCTGCCCCACCTCCCTTCTGCATTCCAGAATCCCCTCCCTCTTCCCGTTACGGTCCTGCTCCCTTCTGATAAGATTACCTTTGTCTCTATGAAGAGGAATTTTTCTTTCCTTTACATTAATGTCTTTCAAAGACATACTAATGAAAATATCTCTATTCTAATACCAGATAATTTATACAAAGTGTTGAGGGATCTAAAAGAGGAATGGGAAGTCCGAGGAGGACCCTGACTCTCCTTTAATCACTTATGAAACATTTGACTCACTATCACCAAGCTTCTGGTCCTGATTTGCAAAGGCAGTTTTGCTTTGGCTATAAAGCAAGGACTTGCATTTTACAAGGTAGCGTTCATTGTTCTGCTGTGAAGGTGGAGGCAGAAGATATGGGTTCCAGTGTCGGATTTATTGGCTGATAGATGGTTTGCAGGCAAGTCATTTCATAGCTAGCCTCAGTCTCCTCATTTGTAACATGTGGACATTTTTACCTGCCTTAAGGTTCTTGTGAGAGTTAGTGAAATAGTCTGTTAACCTTACTTGGTATATAAATAAAATGTAGTCTGATCATTTAAACATATAAATCGTGACTCAAGATGAATTGCCTGCACTCTACAAAACAGGCTTCATATGAGGTTTTAGAAAGTTCAGGCATCATCTTCATTTCATAGCCAGCTCTCAGCTACGTCTCAGCATTCAAACTTTGTTTAAAAATATTACAGGAATCTGTTCAAGCTCTGCCAAGTGGAAATAGGCCTTAGCAATCATTTTATAGAAGACAAAATTGAGACCCAGAAAGGACAAAGGATTGAGATTTCTCTCTCTCTCTCTCTCTTTCCTCTTTTTCTTTCTTTCTTCCTACCTTCCATCCTTTCTTTCTTTCTTTCTTTTCTTTTCTCTTTCTCTCTTTTTCTTTCTCTCTTTTTCTTCCTTCCTCCTTCCTCCCTTCTTTCTTTCTTTTTCTTCCTCCCTCTTTTCTTTCATTCATTCATTCATTTATTCCTTCTTTCTTTCCATCTCTCTCTCTTTCTTACAAACATACCTTGATAAACATATACATAACAAAATTATTACTACAGTTGATAAAATTAACATATCCATCACTGCCCATAGTTATTTTTTGTGGATGTGTTCAGAGCAAGGAGAATGTACTCTTGTAACACATTTTTAGTATGCAATACAACTTCATTAACTATAGTCTTCATGCTGCACATTACATCTACAGACTTAAAAGCAAAGAAAGCACTAGAATTCAGCCAAGATTTGAGATACCTAGGCCAGGTTCTTTCTAGTCAAGCATGCAGTTTTTCCCACCAGGAACGTGAGTGTTGTGATCACTCTTTAAAACTCTATTGCACATGAAAATAGACCAGAGACCTACTGTGTGCTCCCTAGAATGAAAGAAAAGGGCTCAGATTTACATTTCCAGCCCTTGTGTTTCACAGCTGTTGATGATCTGCTGAGCTGTCTTCTGATCTGGTTTCTTGCTTAGCCCCTCCTGGCCACTCTGTTGACTCTCCTGACGTATCCTTTTCCTGGGCCTGACTGAGTTTAACTTGCTGCCATAACCAGAAGATGTAGCTGGTCGACAGTTGTCTATGGTCCGTTTATCACTGGCTTGTAGACTTTAACATTTTTTAGTGCAGTGGCAAACTTCACCTCCCTTGTTGGAAATAGCAGCAAAAATGGTCTCCGTGGACCCCATAAGAACACAGGGAAAGGCCATTGCATACAGATGATGGAGGTAAAGGTGAATCAAAAGACCCAAGAATACTAGGGAAAAACCCAGTCTAGGAAAGTGATTCTCAAACTTGAATGCACATTGGAATCACCTGGGGAGCTCATCAACTTTTGGGAGACCCAACCTTCTCTTCCTGCAGCCAGTGGTTCACATGCTTGAGCATTCATCAGAAACTCTTGGAGGATTATTAAAATGAACTGAGGTTCCCATTTTCTGAATTTCTCATGTAGTGGCTTTGAGAATTTTGCTAACAAGCTCCTGAGTGAAGCTATGGTTCTAAGGACTTCACTTTGAGAAACATTTCCTAAGACCAATCACATCCAAATTTTTAGGACAATGATCCAGACACATTAGTGTTGAAAGTCCCTAGGACAATGGTTCCCAATGCCTGAGGCATGGACTGGCTACTGGTGTGAGCAATGGGGGAGCAAATGGAGATTCATCTGTGTTTACATAAGAAATATAAAGTGCTTAAACTGGGCACAGTGGCGCACACCTGTAATCCCAGCAGCTGGGAGGCAGAGGCAGGAGGATCACAAGTTCGAGACCAGAGGCAGTCTGCATAATTTAGTGAGACCCTGTCTCAAAAAAGTAAAAAAAAAATGGGCTGAGGGTACAGCTCCGTGGTCCAGCACTTGCAAAGCATGCAAACACAAGGCCCTGGGTTCAATCCCCAGTACAGGAAAAAAAAAAAAACTAAACAAATTTTAAAAAAATTTTAAAAAGAGGTAAAGTGCTTGAATCATCCTGAATCCCTCCCAAATCTGAGGAGAAATGGTCTTCTGTAAAACTGATTCCTGGTGCCAACAGGATTGGGAGTGATTCCAATGTGTAACCAAATTTGAGAACTGAAAGAGGACAACTGATATGCCAAAACAAAGAGCTTTAGCAACATGTTCATACTTTCAGTCTTCTCCAGAGGGCCATATCTTGAACCATCCTGACCACTAAATCACTAGGCACCTGCTTTTGCAGAATGTGTGATTTAACTACAAAGGCACTAGAAGCCATTATTCCCAAATATTCCTCCTGAGCCCCTTTCATCTTTTCTCCTTTCCTTAAATAGTTACCTAAGCTTTCTGGGTTATTATGTCTTAATCCTTGTGCCTTAGAGACACTGAAAAGCCAACCTGAATTCCCTGATGGCTGCTACCAGGAGTGAGGTCAGATCCTAGCTATGTGTTCCCACCTCCCATTCCTGTAGTCTGAAGACATTGCTAGTTGAGAGAAGAGCATAGCAGGATGCTATAACTACAATAGCTTGTCTTCTTTATGATCATCAGTTGGCCCATTCGCACTCAGAGAAGCAGAATCTCTAGTCCTGGGGACAGTTTCCATGAAACATGCAATAACTTCTTGCCATCTGGAGGAAACTGTGCCACCAGTCAGCTGGCTGCAGTTGCTTTGTTCTACCTGGAGAGAAATCATGAGGAAACAAGGAGGGGCCCATAACATGCTTATCTTGGCAGGTGTTGTGACTCTTGATGTTTGACAGCAGTGAGCAGTGGCAGCAGGTAGATTGGAACAGCTGCAGCAAATGGCACTCTCTAGTGTTATAGCTCCTATGTGAGCCAAGGAGATCAGGAGTCCTCCGCGTGTAAGTATTACAGCTCTTATGTAGGTTGAAGAGTCAGGGATCCTCAACTGGCAGCTGGTATTGCAGCTTCTCTATGGGTCTAAATAATAACAGCCCCTGTTAGGATCACCAGCCCTGATAGTGGCCAGTATTATAGCTCCTGGACTCAGAGTGTCTAAGAAACTTGACCCTAAAGACTCTAGCTCTCCGGAAGACTTCTAATTACCACGGCCTGCAGTTTCTCTTTTCTGACTCTTTATAGCTTCAGTCTCAGCTCTCCAGCTCTTTCTTGCCTTCTCTTTACTTCCACTGTCCCTCTTCTTCCTGCCCTCATCACTCTTTGGGAACTGTTCAGATGCCTTTTGGTAGTACTGTGGCCACAGTCACTGATGCTGCCATTCTGGAGACAGCTATTGCTGTCCTGCTGCTGCTTTCACTATTTCTGCTGTTGGCTGCTGCTCTCAGTTGAAGCTGTCAATGCCTTGCCACTTTATCATTCACCAGTCAATTAATAGGATCTGCCCCCTTTAAGCCAAAGGTTCTCATTGTCCTTCCCATGCAACGCCTTGTCAGAGCTGAGTGCTTCTCATCTCTGCTGCTGGTTTGGTCTAAGCTGTGAAGGGGCAGGGCAGTGCTCTGGTTCTTGTTGGGCAGTGGGAGCCTTGTAGCTCCTGGGTGATACCTCTGACCAGAGTGTCTCTGACCTTACTTTGAACAATCAGAGCCTTGGGGGGAAGGAGGTGGGGCTGCCATCCTGCTTCTTGGTGGTGGGAGCCCCATGACTCCCATAGAGTGACTCTGATTAGAGCTGGTCACATCCTGTCACCAGTGATTAGAGCTTGTTGAGGTGAGGAGGTAGAACCCCATGCTCCTCTCTAATCAGTTGCTGGTATTCCTTAGTGATCCCAGGATTGGCGCATCTCCTAGCCCTGCTGCTGGCAATCAGAGCCCCAGGGGTGGACCCATACTGTGTTTCTTGCTGCTGCTTCATGTACTAGCTGTCTTGCCACTGCTCCTTCTAGCCTGGCACTACTCTGCTGTCCTCATCACCATGACTGCTCTGCCTTTTTACCACTGTCTTCACTTATTTCTTTGTGTTACCAGTTCAGCTGAGATACTAAAGGTAAGCAGAAAGACCACCCAAAAGAAATCTTTTATTGGGCCTACTATTGCAACAATAGAACAGGAAACATAGGAGGGTGTCTCCCAGCTCATTTATTTGAGTGAGCTGAATAGCCTTCTTATATAGCCAGAAGGGGTGTATTTGCACCAATCACAGTAACTCTGTCATGCAAATAAAGGCTTATGCTTACATCAATGGCAGGCAGCATTGTTCCTTTTTCACCAGTCATAGCCATCCCTCTTCTAGGTCACCATGAGAAGTGCTCCCTCCCTGGCCTGGATAGAAATTGTTGCAGGGAAAGTTCAGTGAAAATTATTTAAAACAGTTGTGACTTGGGCCACACCCCAGGAGTTATAGCAAATAGTTGTGGTCAGTCAGGTAGCTTCCTCAACGTATCCATGGAGTGTTTACAATGGCAAGCCCTGGAGTGAGGGTGGCTTGGCTGGCCAATAGTTCTTTTGTTCAAAACAGCCAGAACCACAAGGGAGAACCCTGTAGCTGCCAAGTACGGAATCATATCACTCCATCCCCCAACATCTGTGCTTCCTTGCAAAAAAATAAGAAGCAGAAAGAACATTCCAGTAAGAATGGAAAAAAACTTTATCATTAATACTAATACTCATTTTAACAGCGTATTAACAATACTACATATCCAGCATGCCAGGAAGAGGTAGGTCTCCCTGATCTGTCTCAGTGGGATGCATCTCCTGACATGGAAACAGTAGACATTAACCTGGTACTTAGACATGAATTAAGGAGGGTTAATATTGATCATTCTGTTATATAACCCAGCTCATTATACATGTTCTCTTATTTAATTACACAGCAACCTTATGAGACAGATCTTAGGCTTTTATTTTACAGAGGTGAGCACAAGGGTTTGAACAGAAAAAATTGTTTGACAAAGGTAATAAAACTGGGATTCTTACTCAGGTCTGATCTGCTACACCTACTTATGGCTAATGATTCCTGTCCAGAACAGGATAGGAGGGACATTTGGGAAGGAAAAAGGGGCTATGATGTGGCAGGCAACGAAACTGGAGCCGTCTTGGATAAGGACCTCTGAACCAGGCTTGAGAAAAAAGATATGGCTGAAAAGATAGTATTTCCATCTTCATTATTTGGCTTAAGGACTCTTTCCTAGAATATAACAGTATTACCACAATGAAAACACAACAACAACAACTACAACAACAACAACAACAACAACAACAACAAAAATTGAAATATATTCTCGCTAGTAAAAGATATTGATAACATGAGTAGTATTGATTTATGGACATATAAACATACATATGGGTTTGCAAAATCTAGAACCATGCTTCAGATACAGATTTGCATCTTGTTTTTTTAAAATCATTTGTAATTCATTATTAAATGCTTTCATGTTGATACACACTTATTCTACACTTTGAGATAGGGTATCACTACATATCCCAGGCTGGCCTTAACTTCCCAATCATTCTGCCTCAGCCTCCCAAGGGCTAGGATGAAAGGTGTGTACCATGATGCCTGGCCTACGTTATGACTTCTAATATGCATATTGTATTATACTATATGCCTGCAGCGGTAGCCCTGTGGCATCCGATCCCTTCAGATCTCAGAAGCTAAGCAGGGTCGGTCCTGGTTAGTACTTGGATGGGAGACCACCTGGGAACACCAGAAGCTGTAGGTTTGGGAGAAGGACCTGGCAACCCCCTCCCAAAAATCAATCTGCCATTGAAAACCCTATGAACAGCAGAGAAGCACTGACAATAGTGTTTCCCCTGTTGTACAGAGGGTCGCTATGAGTCAGATACGGACTCCACGGCACCTAACAACAACAACATTATACTATGTGCAGACACTGTGTTTAACCCATTCCTTATTACAGACTTTAGCTTTTTAACCAGTTCTCTTTATAAAACCAAGTTATGACAAACTTTATTTACATAAATATCAAATTTCAGATCCTTCCTTATCTTTAGTGTAAAATTGCTGGGTCCTAGGTATCAATATTTTAAAGTTTGTTATTACTAAACTGCTTAGTAGAAATTTTTTGTTTTGTTAAATGTTTTCCACCAACATTGTCAGAAGGTGCTCATTTCTGCCAACTTTGAAAACACCAAGTATTGACATTTTAAAGTATGAGTTGGATAGGTAAAAACTGATGCTCCATTGAGTCTTCTAAAACTGACATTGTTGCTGTTAGGTGCCGTCGAGTCGGTATCCGACTCATAGCGACCCTCTGTACAACAGGGGAAACACTATCGTCAGTGCTTCTCTGCTGCTCATAGGGTTTTCAATGGCAGATTGATTTTTGGGAGGGGGTTGCCAGGTCCTTCTCCCAAACCTACAGCTTCTGGTGTTCCCAGGTGGTCTCCCATCCAAGTACTAACCAGGACCGACCCTGCTTAGCTTCTGAGATCTGACGGGATCGGATGCCACAGGGCTACAGCTGCAGGCAAAAACTGACATAGTATTATCTTAAAATATCAAAAAGTAATATGTTTAACCAAATGTTGTTTTTTCAACCCCATTGTAATGAAAAATTTTTACTTACATTATGTAGGCAAAATAAAATAAAATAAAACTGCAGTTGTTTTCTCCTTAGGTTAACTTCTAATTTTACATCTTTTGTCATTGCTCTGGATTTTCTCACAACTTTTAAGATACAGTATGTGTATTATGGGATGGGAAAAATATTGTCTCCCCAAACTCTTTGTGTCTTGGAACTGAAGAGAAATATTTTCTCCTTAGGAAAACCAGCACTTCTATTTGGGTCCTCATTTTTCTACCACTCCCCACCCCCTCGTTAGCCACCTCATTTCCCAATTAACCTAGACATCTTGAATTCTGGGGGGAAAAGGCAAAACAGAGAGCTGCTCAGACAATATATAATATCCCCATGAGGGTGTCAGAATTTGACAGCCTTCAATACATTAATTTTTCAAAGTGGTAAGCTGATATTTCTGTATAAAATGCACATCTGCAGAGTAAATGGTATTAAGTGTGGGTGAATTATGGTCCCAGCCTAGGGGTCACTTGAGCCTCAGTGCTACAAGCACCTTAATGCGTTTTTGAAAGAAGGCTGTGCTAATTGCTTCCATATGATGCTCTCTAGTGTGGAGGCCCCTCCTCCCAGCCTCCATCACTGTCCTCACCCCCTCCCTGGGTGTACTGTGGCACACACAGGAAGAATGAGCTATGAAATTGTACCATATTGATGGGGGGCTGGCTGGCTGGCTGGCTTTACAACAGAACCTGCCATTTTCCCTAGATTTTCTTTGACTCTTAAAGTTCAGACAGCTTAGAGGTCAAGTCCCAGAAGCCCCAAGTCCTCCCCTCTGTTCCCCTTTTCCCCATTCCTTTAAACCATTGGGAGTGCACACTTAGACTGTGAGGGATCAGGCAGACCATTAATTAGCCTGACTGTTTTGCTGTCTGCTGGAAGTGGGATCTGAGGGACTTTAAAAGGGTGTGTTGGCATGTTGATGGGGAGGCAGGAAGGGAAAGGAGTTAGAAGCATTCCCAAAATATACCCTTGGAAAGACACGCCATGTGAGGGCAGACACTCCAGAAGCCCATCTTCTGAGGTGTGCCCATCGCCTGCCCAGCCTCGGAGAGAAGCTCTAGGAATGCCTCGGGCTGGCTTCCTGGATGGAGGCTAAAGATGAAAGATTCTGCCCATTTGGCTGAAGGAGGATCAGCAGGAGACCATGTGACAGACAATAGGAGGAAGTACCTCTTGCATGGGCTGGGATTTAGCTCCGTTGGTAGAGCATCGCTCTACAGTCTCTGAGGTCCCTAGTTTGATTCCCAGCACCACAAAAACGGGAGAAGGATGTGGCAACCCATTCCCAAGGCAATCCTGAAACAATCAGCCATTGAAACCCCGATAAGGGTTGCTATGAGTCAGACATGACCAGATGCCACCTAACAACAACAATAACAACAACCTCTTACATGTCAACAGACAATAGGAGGAAGTACCTCTTGCATATCAACTGCCTTCACAAGCATCATCATAAGCTTCATAAGCTCTGCAGATAAGACCATACCCACTTCTGCCATGAGGAGAAGGTGGCTCAGCATGTTGAGCTACTTGCCTGCAGTTATTCCTTGGTGTAATGAGTGGTAGGTCTGGATTCACATTCAGATCTGGGCAACTTCAGCACTTGTGTTCTTCAGTAGCATAGTTCAATTATAAATGATGTGTGCCCTGGAGTCATGCAGCCCAGGATTGCATTCTGACTCTTCCGCTTGCAAGCTGAGTAGCCCAGAGGTACTCAGTCCTCGTTACTGTTGTGGTTAGGTACTGTTGAGTAGAGTCTGACTCATAGAGGCCCTATGCATAACAGAACAAAACACTGCCTGATATTGTGCCATGCACGTGATCTTTTTGTTTGAGTCCATTGTTTCAGGCACCGTGTTTCTTCTCATTTTGCGTTGTGCCACATCATCAAAAGGAGGTCTCAGGGGCTCCATTCCCACCATTAAGGTTGATTTGACTTTGAGGAGGCGACTCTTCCCCAGTCATCTCTTGAATGTCTTCCAGCTTGGGGGGCGGGCATTTTCCAGCATTCTATTTGACAGTGCTTTTCTGCTATTCCTAGGGTGTTCAATGGCTAATTGTTTTGGGAGTGGACTACTAGGTCCTTCTTAGTCTGTCTTAGTCTGGAAGCTTAGCTGAAACCTGTCCCCCATGGGTGGCCTTGCTGGTATCTGAGATATCAGTGGCATAGCTTTCAGCATCACAGCAACATGCAAGCTCCCACAGCATGACAAGCTGATAGGCCCTCAGGGAACTTAGTCCTCACGTCTGTAATATGAGGATAATATTTCTATTCACTTTACAGAACTGTCACTGGAATAAAATAAGAACATGTGTAAAACAACATAGCGTGTAGCAGTCAGAAAATGTTAGTTGTTAATAGTTGCTGAGGTTATTACTACTATTTCTTTTCCTTCCTGCAAAAATCCAATCCTCATTTATGGCTCATTCTCCCATGACTGAATTGTAGGGATCCCTGTAGGAAAGGGGTCTCACATTTTCCCAGATTTGTTAGGGTACCTGGTATAAAGCCATGCTAGGGTTGTTCATCAAAGAAAGTGTGAGGATTCTATCTTATGATATTTTAATAAAGAACATAAAACCCCACTTTAGATACCCCCAAAGAAATATAGTGAAATTCATGTTTATTCCCCACATCTCTGATCTGATGTGCTGTCAGCATAGAGTAGTCCGGCTGGCTAACTCAAAACCCCCTCCATGTATGGGACTCACTGCTGATTTTGCTGCTATCTAAATGTGAACCAGGCAGGGATTTAGCTCAGTTGGTAGAGTGCTGCGCTGTGGTCTCTGAGGTCCCGAGTTCAATTCCCAGCACCGCAGAAATGGGAGAAGGACCTGGCAATCCACTCCTAAGGCAATTCCGAAACAGTCAGCCACTGAAAACCCTATGAGAGTCGCTATGAGTTGGATATTGACTCAACGGCACCTAACAACAACAACAAATGTGAGCCAGGGTTTGGTACTGAAATTCTCTTTCGAGACAATTAAATGCAGTATTAAAAAGAAAAGCAACAAAACAACTCTGGTGAATTGAAACAGTTCAAAATGTAAATCAGGTCAGATTAAGCTTTATTGCTTTTAATTCAACTCTCTCCCTGATGGATTGAATTTGGAGCTAAATCGTTGACATTTATATGTCTTTACCCAGCTAAAATTTGCGCTTGCTTCAGCATGAAATTTCTAGTGTTTCGAGTAAGGGTTCATTCAGACATATTATGCAAAAAATCAACACAAACTAGCTTGGGAAAAAAATGCTGGGGGTGAATTGAAAAATCAAAACAGTTTGCTGAGAGAATTTAATGCTCTCAGTGCACATGTATGATTATGTGATGTGGTAGACATGCTGATGATGATCTTGAGAGCGTTGATCATTTCACAATGTATACATGGATGGAATCCTCACAGTCTACATCTTAAATGTATGCAATTTCTAATTTCTCAATTTTGCCTCAATAAAGCTGGAAAACAAAATGCACAAAACCTAGCACATAAAGGATTAAAAAAAGACATAAAAACCAAAAGAGCTTTCCAGGATCTTAAAACCGGTTTAGAGGGACAGGGGCTATAGCTCCATGGTAGAGCACTTACCTAGCATACTTGAGGCCTTGGGTTCCAACCCCAGAAACTCAAAAGAAAAAAAAAAAAGAAGAAGAAGAAGAAATAACAAAACAAAAATATCCAAAAAAATCTTATTTCCCTCTTCCACTTTTTTTTCCTTTTCTTCTCTTGTTGAAAGAGTTATAATTTGCATTTAGCTCTGGGACTATGTTTTAAGCTCTAACAGCAAATATGAGTTTTCTGCAGCAGCTCTACTTAAGAAACTGCCAAGAAGAGTTCTGGTAGAAACAGGGATGTGGGATGTTGTAATTAGCCTCATCTGGATCCCATGCTTATTTTGGTGTATAGTCAGAAAGGCCAATTTAGAGCTGGGTGCCATTCGTGCATGCCCATAATCACAGTGACTTAGGAGGCTGAGGCAGGAGGATTGCGTGTTTGAGGCCAGAGGCAGCCTGTACAACTTAGTGAGATCTTGTCTAAAAATAGAAAAGGGCTAAGGGTGCAGCTCAGTGGGGGAGCACTTTGCCTGGCATGTGTGAAGCCCTGGGTTCAACCCCCTAAGTACAGAAAAGAAAAAAAAAAGCCACTTTAGTTATTAAACCACTCTTCAAGAATTCTAAGATGGAGAGAAAAGCTTTAGCAACGGGAGGTCACTGGATTTGTCTTGCACTTTTTCATCATATATTTATTTATTTAATAAACATTTCCTAAACACTGAAGATAGAATGGTCAACAAGAAAGGCAAGGTTAGGGCCCTATGCAGCTAGCATCTGAGTGAGTAGGAATGACAATTAAATAATTCCTGGGGGCTGGGCTGGGGTGTGGTTCAGTGGAGCATTTGCCTAGTATGGTGAGACCTGGGTTTGACCCTCAGTACTGAAAAAAAAAAGGAAATAAAAGGAAAATGAAAAAGTTTCTAATAACCACATGTGACAAGTGCTATGTCAGGAAATGTTTAAGATGTTCCTGGAACATTAAATGAGAGATCCTACCTTGGGGAAGCCCTCTGGACTTTCTGAGGACCTGAGTTCAATCCCCAGCACTGCACAAATGGGAGAAGGATATGGCAGCTTACTCCCCAAAACAATCAGCCGTTGAAAAAACCATATGAGGGTCACTGTGAGTTAGACATGACTCCATGACATCTAACAGCAACAATAACAACAACTTAGGGAAGAGACAGATTCCGGGAGGAAGTGAAGTCTAAGCAGAGATCTGAAAGGGGAATAGTAGCTGGCTTGGTGAAGAGAGAAGGAGAAGACATTTGATGCCTATTAAAATGCCTAAAGAGGAGAAAAAGCAAGACTAGTTAGAGAAACTTAAAAACAAAACAAAACAAAAATCCCAAACTGGGCCGGTCACGTGACACCCAGGGCCAAGAGGGTAATGGAGTGAGGTGGAGGCTGGAGTGGGCTGGTTAGTTGAAGGAGGTGCCCTCCTCCTCCAGGACCCCACCAGAGTCTTGACTAGAATTCCAGAGTGCGGTGCTCAGCCCCACTCTGTAGCTGACCTTTCTGTATATACACTGGAGCTACAGAGAAAGGGAAGGAGGAGGCTTGCTGTCTGCTATTCACCCCACCACCAAAAGCAGCTAAGGATTCAGTGCATGTTTTACTGAGCCATGAGCAGTGAAGGTTTCTGCAACCCACATATCCAGATGACACTGAGGAAGTGGGGGCCAAGTTGTTCTATCCATGTCATTTCTTCATTTGATGAAGGGGCCGTCTCTGTATCCGCACTTGAAGATATTCTCACCTTTCCTTCAACCCTGTGTCCCTACATTTTCATCTCTTCTGTGCCATGTACTTTCTATCTAATGCTGCATTGATGTGTATTTATACTTGCCTGTCTTAGTGCTGCCTGAGGACATGACTCACACACTGCTGATCTGTTCTGTATCTCTTTCAATAGCTTTTCCTAGAGTAGTTACGAAACAATAATGTTAACACTTCTGTGGTAATTAATGCACCATTTATTATTCCAAGAGCTTTAATAATTTATGTACTTCTCATAACAATTCTACAAGGTAATAAGTATTATCAATATTTTTCAAATGAGTAAACAAGAATAGAGAGATTAAGTAATTAGTTCAAGGTCATAGAGTTTATTATAGATGCTGGAGTCAATATTTGAGCCCAAGCAATGTGCTACCAGAATCCAGGATCTTATCCTTTATGCCATACTGTCTAGAGAAAGCTAGATGGGTGGATAAATGAATGAGTGAATGAATGAATGGGAAAAGAGCTGGAGCCACAGGACACCAGAAATGGAGGTTCAGAGAGAATGCACAATAGAATACATAGAGCTGAACATATCTATCCTAAAATCCCCAGATGTGAAGCTGATCCATTGTGTTGTAGAACAACATAGAATGACTTACTTGGGAAGCTAAGTTGTACCTCCCTAGGTTTCAAGATTGCTCCCCAAATCTACATTGACTTGTTTTGCAATGCAAATGGACCAAACTGATCACATGGGGTTTGCACTAATTGAGAGTAATCCTGAAGTCCACTTTTTCAAATGACAATAATTGTGTAATTTTTCATTTCTCAAGATTTCCCCAGATTTCTCCAATCATTCTTTTAGCGCTTTTGCAGTGTAGGAGTCATAAAGTCACCATTAGAATAACAAAGGCACAGTAGAGGGTGATGTGCCTAACAAGTTAGAAGTCAAGTTTTTAAGGAGCTTTTCCAATTTGTTAAAAACAAGTGATGTTTCTGAATCATTTATAGCTTAGAATTCCACTGTCTGTGTCTTATCTTTTCAACACATTGTCCAGTGAAGAATGAACCGGGAGAATGATGACTCAGTAGAATTAATGAATTTTTTTGAAGTGCAATATTATAGGATCAGCTCAGCCATAGGCTTTTGTCCCACAACCCCTCCAAAATTTCAGTTGTCTGTAGATTTGGCCTCTGAAGGTCCTTCAGCTCCAAAATACTATAGGTATTCTTATTTCTGACTTCTCCAATAAGGGAGGTGGGTGTGTTTCTAGGGTTATGATGAAGGCTGAAAGAACCTTCATTGGGAGCTATCTCACATCTCATAACATTAAAGTCCACTCATCAAGCTACTAGAGCCACATTTTCTGCCATAGTGTGTTCATGAGGCCAAAGTCTATACCATCAAGTCTCTAGCATTGTATCTGTCAGTCTGGCAAGGAAATTTATGATGCTCTCAACCAAAGAGAATGGAAAGAAACAGGAAATTTTAACTAAACCTGTCTAATCATTTCCACTGGAAACCACGGACTCAAACAAATTGACAAAAAAAAACTGGAGAAGTCAGCCCTGTGAAAATGGCATCTTGGAATAAATCTGAAGTAGGAACAGGAGGTGGCTGCCACAGTCTAGTCCTGTGGTCAGTGCCACATTTTGTAATCCCCACATTCTTTGCTAGATCCCAGAAGGTTCTAGTTAAACTCTCTGGAACTACAGAATTACAAATATTCTATTTAATTTATGTCCCTGACGGATACCAGTTTTAATTTAAAATGTTTCTATTGTTGAGATCATTTAAATGTTTTTATAAATAAGCTTCCATGAAAAAGTTATAGCCCTCTGACCTCTGTCTGCATTCAGTCAAACAAAATGAGTTTATTAAGCAGAGATAAGAATAAGTATATACACTTTAGACGTAAAAATGAGGGGTGGGTAGAGACAAAGGGGAGGAGGGAGAAAGAGAGAGAGAGAGAGAGAGAGAGAGAGAGGTAGGGACAGAGACAGAGAAAGAAAGCCTAAGAAAAGAATAACAGTACACCTGCAAGACTGGAGGTGGGTTTCTCTAGAGAGAGTCACCTTTAAATTGATTTTTTGTGCATATTGTCCATTTTGCCACTGGAGGGTTAACATTACTCTCATTATTTGTAATCAATTTTTATAGCTATAGTTCATTAACAACATACACATCTATTATGTGCATGGCTTTTCAAGTCTCTTGTGCCTGTAAGATGCCAGCCACATAGTTTATGCTTGATAAATCTTTGCTAACTAAAGAAAAAGATCAAAGTTTCCTTTGGGAAGCATGGGAGAGATTGCCAGTTTTAAATGAAACAGTCTAAGTGCAATGTGCCTTAGATGCTTTGCTATGGTAACAAATGACCTACTAATCTCTGTGGCTGGTGATATAAATTACTAATTTCTCAGTCACATCAATTCCAGCTCTTGTGTGCATTGGCTGTACGCCATGCCATTTTCATTCTAGGACTCAAGCTGAAAGAGTGGCCCCAATAGAGACCTCATGTGTTAGGTAAAATTTACTAATTTTCTTACAGCATCTGCTCAAATAAAACATGTCAAATCTGCCATGAGCATACAGGGAGGGTCTGCAGGGCTAAATCCAGGAAAGAGAGACAGTTATTTTGAACAAATACACATACTCTTTCACAACTGAAGTCCATTTTCAATTTCTCTTTGCAGTTAATAGACCTCTGAGTTTTGGTTGGGCATAAGGCTATTCTGCTCAAGACTGTGTTCCGCAACCATGTTTGCAGCAAACTGAATGTCTGTATTTGAGTTCTACAAATGAAAGACAGCCTGCAGCCCTATCACTGTGGCATCCATTCTCATCTGATCTCAGAAGCTAAGCAGTATTGGGCCTGGTTAGTACTTGGATGGGAGATTGCCTGGGAACACCAGGTGCTATAGGCTTGGGAGAAGGACCCAGCAATCCACTCCCAAAAAACAATCTGCCATTGAAAACCCTATGAATAGCAGAGAAGCACTGACAGTGTTTCAAGTGTTGTACGTAAGGTCACTATGAGTGGGACACTAACTCAATGCTACTTAACAACAATGGAAGACTAGTAGAAATATGACCTTCAAAGCAAGGAGTTTGCCCCCTTATTCTCCTTATTTCTCCCTCATTACTAATTTTAATGAATTCAAAATTATCTTTTCCCTTCCCTATTTCCATCGAAACTATTTTTTTATCTTTGCTCACCTCATTGTCACTTTACTGTTGGTCGGTGCCCTCAAGTTGGGTTTCAATGGCTGTTCTTTGGAATTGTTTTGGAAATGGGTTGCCATGTCCTTCTATTTTTGAGGTGCCAACGATTGAACCCAGGGTCTGAGAGAGCACAGCACAGCGCTCTACCAACTGAGCTAAACCCCAGCCCTTCACTCATTGTCACTAGGATAGTTTTTATGCATTTCTTCTAAAAGGTTTATTTTTTAAGTCTATGATTTTGAGTTAATTTTTGTATATGATGTGAGATAAGGTTCTAAGTTTATTCTTTTGCCTATGAATAGTGAATTGTCCTGAGACTATTGGAATGAATACACTTTCCCCATTGAATTGCTTTAGAACCTTTGTCAAAAATCAATTGACTATAAATACAAGAGTTTAATTAAATGTCCTTAATTCTGCTTCATTAAGGTTATCTATTCCATTAATCTATCTGTACGACTTCATGTCTATAACCTTCTGTCTTGATTGCAGCAACTTCATAGTAAGTGTTGCAAGCAGGGACTATAATTCTTCCCACTTAGCTCTTTTTCAAAATGATTTTGGCCATTCTGAGTCCTTTGCTTATCAATTAACGTGCAAAGTCTGGTGGAATTTTGACAAGGGTATTAATGAATCTATAAATCAATTTGAAGAGATTGTCATCTTAATAATATTAACATTTCCAAATCATCATGAATGTGGAATGGCATCCAGTAATTTTGATTTTTAAATTTATTTAAATAATGCTTTGTAGCTTACAGACACAAGTCTCTGCTCTTCTTTTGTTAATTCTTAAATATTTCATTCCCTTTTGGTTATATTGTGAATGTAGCTGTTCTCTTAATTATTTTTGAAGTGTCCATTGCTAATACACAAAACTACTGATATGAAAAAACACAACTGGTCTTTATATATTGATCTTGTATTCTGTGACATTATGGAACTTATTGTTCGTGTGTGTGTGTGTGTGTGTGTGTGTGTGTGTGTGTAGGGTGCAGGCACAATTTAGGGTTTTTACTCACTGATATAGGTTTTACTTATTCCTTTCAAATATAGATGTCTTTTCTTCTTCTTGACTGACCTGGATATGCAGTGTTGAACTTAAGTAGTGAGAGTGGACTCCTGATCCACCATTACTTAGGCTGTTTGCTATAGGTTGAAGAAGTCCTGTTTTATTTCTAGTTTGATGAAACTTTTTATTATGAATATGTGTTACATTTTTCTCCAGGCATTTCCATCATATATTGATATGATCATGTGTTTTGTCATTTATTTTACTAATAGGGTATATTTATGTAAATTGATTTTTAAAAATGTTATCCAAGCCTTTCATTCCAGGGTGTTGTATAATTCTTTTTATATGCTACAGCTGGTTTGTTAATACTTTGTTGAGATTATTGCATCATGAAGGGTAGTGGTTTATAGTTTTCTTCTCTTGTGATGTGTTTACCTGGCTTTTGTGGCTGGATGATACTAACTTCACAGAATGAGCTAGAAAGTAAATTCTTTGTCCATTTTCTTTCTCAGTGTTTATGAAAGATTGGTATTATTTCTTCTATAAACGTTCTATAAAACTTACCTATCAAATCATTTTGTCCCAAGTTTTTATTCATGAGCCTGAAAAAGTTTAATTACTAATTCCTTTGGTTGGTATAGATCTCTTCAAATTTTCTGTTTCTTCTACTGACGCTACATTTTCTTTTTTCCCTTTGTATTTTTGAGACAGGATTTTACAATATTGCCCAAATTCACCTCAAATTCAAGATCTTCTCTTTATTTACAGATGTAATTCTCCTTTGCCTATATAGCCATACCATGGTGGCTTCCAATCCCATCAGATCTTGGAAGCTAAGCAGGGTCAGGTTTGGTTAGTACTAGGATGGGAGACCGCTTGGGAACACTATATGCTGTAGGCTTGGAGAAGGACCCAGCAACCCGCACCCCAAAGAAGCAACCAGCCACTGAAAACCCTATTTTTCTTATCTTTATGTGTGTTGATATGATGTAGATTTTCTTTTTTAAATTGAAGAGGTTTTCCTCTATTCCTAATAGGCTAAGAATTTTATTCATGAATATATATTTGATCTTGTGAAATTCTTTCTCTGAATGCTTTAATTGTATCATGTAATTTTTCTTTGTCAGCCTGCTACAAAATGGATTACTTTAATTGATTTTCAAATTGGATCAGTCTTACATACCCAGAATAAATCTCACTTGGTCATAATGTATAATTCTTTTTTATATGTTGCTGCATTTAGTTTACTAATATTTTATTGCACCTATGATCTAGGAATACTGGTCTGTAGTTTCTTATAATGACTTTGGTTTAATATTAGGGTGGTATATGCCTCAAGGGAGAAGGACCCGGCAACCCATTCCCAAAAATCAATCCACCATTGAAAACCCTATGAACAGCAGAGAAGCATTGACAATAGTGTTTCACCTGTTGTATGTAGGGTTGCTATGAGTCGGATACCAACTCCACAGCACCTAACAACAACAACATATACCTCATAAAATGAGACATGATATATTACCTCTGTTTATATTTTTGGAAGATATTGTAGAGTTTTAATATAAATTTTTCCCGAATCTTCAGTAGAATTCACCAACAAATCCATTTGGGTGTGGTGCTGTTTACTTTGGAATGCTATTAATTAATGCAATTTCTTGAATAAGAATAAGCCTATTCAAACTAGCTATTTGTTCCTTATGTATGTTTAGATAGATTGTGTCTTTTAAGAAATTACACTTCATTTAAACTATGAAGTTATGGACATAAAGTTGTTAATAATATTTCTTTCTATTTAATTTAATATCTATGGGTTAATTTTTATGATGATCTTTCATTCCCCTGGTATTAGTAATGTGTTATCTCTCTTTTTTCTTCCTTAGCCTGGCAAGTTTATCAATTTTATTGATCTTTTCATTGAATTGGGTTTTGGTTTTGATTATTTTCACTATAAGTTTAATTGATTTTCTACATTTTTTTTCCTCTGCTTCATTTGGCTTTAGTTGGCTCTTCTTTTTTCTAGTTTCCTAAGGTGGTAGATTACATTATCAATTTTATTTTTCCCAATGCATGCACTCAGTCCTATAAATTCCCCTCTAAAATTTCCCTGATAATTTCTTTTTGCTTCATCTAAAAGATATAAGTTGTATTTATTATTTATATTTAATGAAAGTATATTAAGACTTAAGGATATAGCTTAGTGGTAGAAAGCTTGCATAACATAGATGAGGACCTGGATTGGATCCTCAGCACAAAAGAAAAAAGAAAGAGAAAGAAAGAAAGAAAGAAAGAAAGAAAGAAAGAAAGAAAGACCAACCATCAAAAATTCTCTAGAGATTTGTTTGTCCCACATGTTTTTAAAAGAGAGTGATTTAATCTCCAGATTTTGAAATTTATAGCTAATATTCTATTATTGATTTTTAGTTTAGTTTCACTGTGGTCTGAGAACATATTTTGTATGATTTCTACTATTTTAAATGAAGTAAAGTATATCTTATGGTCCAAAATGTATTCTATCTTGCTGAACATTCCCTGTGAGCTTGAAAAGAATGTGTTTTCTGTTGTTGGATGGACTATTATAGAAATGTCAATATACCCAGTTGATTAATGGTGTTGTTCAGTTACTCTATAGACTTAGAGAATTTCTGCTAGTGGATCTGTAAATTACAGACAGAAAGGCATTAAAATCTCAAATTCAGATAGTAGATTCGTCTCTTTTTTTTCTTGCAGTTTTATCATTTTTCTCAGCATATATTTTGATGCTCTGTTGTTTATATAAGAACAAGTTAAAGATTGCTATGTCTTCTTAGAGAATTTATCTCTTTAGCATTGTGTAGTAATCCTCTTTATTTCTGATAATTTTTCTTATTCCAAAATCTTCTTTGTCTGTAATTAACATAGTTGCTCAACATTTGTTAGTGTTATCATGGGATGTCTTCCACCATCCCTTTGTGTGTATTCTCCTGTGTTAATATTTAAAGTGAGTTTCTTATACACACCATATAATTTGGTCCTGGAAAAATCTATGTTTGATAGTGTATGTTTTTCAATTAGTATATTCAGACTACTCATGTATAAAGTGATTATTGATATGGTTGAGTTAATCTCTGCCATGTCTGTAACCATTTTCTATTTGCTGTGCTGCTTATGTTTCTTTTTTTTAATCTTTACTTTTGCTGCTTCTCTAGTTTTATTTTAGCATTCTCAATAATTCCATTTTATCTCAACTTTTAGCACAAATAAACTATACTGGTTTTAAAAAAAAATAAGTGATTGCCTTAGCATTTGCAATATACATTAACAACTAATATGTGTTTGCTTTCAACTAAAACTATGTAGTTTTAATGTAGTGCAGATACCTGCAACAGAGTATTTCCTTTTGCTCATTCCTTGTTCTCATTCATTCCATTTACTCACATCATACAATCACCTCTATATACTCTTACTATTATATAACTGAACAGTTATCTATTGTACATCTTTAAAAATGATGAAAAATAGAAAATTGCATTTAGCTTTCATTCATCCTTTCTTTGTTGTTCTTCATCTATGAAAATTCTACTTTCTGACCCATGTCATTCTCCTCTCTGACAGACTTCTTTTAACTTTTATTACAACTTATGTCTATACGGATGACAAAATCACTTTTTGATTGTATGAGGAGATATTTACTTCACTTTCACTTTTGAAAAATAGTTACAGTGGATACATAAAGCTAGATGGGTAGTTTTCTTCTTTCAGTGCTTTAAATATTTTATTCTAATTCCTTCTTGGTTGCATATTTCCTCACAAGAACTCTTATGCAGCTCAGGATGATGACACATGTCTGTAATCCCAGTGCTTGAGAGGCAAGAGGATCCTCACTTTGAGGCTAACCTGGACTAGGTAGCAAGTTTGAGGCGAGTCGGGGCTTTATAGTGAGATCCTATCTGAAAAAACACAAACCCAAACAAACAAACAAACAAAAAAAAAAAAAATCAAGCATCACAAAATACAACCTTTTTTTTTTCTTTATTTCTTTTCTTTTTTTTTTCAGTACTTGGGGGTTGAACCCAGGGCCTCGCACATACTTTGCAAGTGCTCTACCACTGGACTGCAGCCCTCCCCATTTATTTATTTATTTATTTATTTATTTATTTATTTATTTATTTGCTAGTTAGTTAATGACAGTTTTGTTAAATTACAAAAGCTGCCTTTGGCCTTGAACTCATGATCCTCCTGCCTCAGCCTCCTGAGTTGCTGGGATTAGAGGTGTGTGTCCATGCTCCCAGCAAAAACCTCAACTCTTGTGCTGTTCTTATCCCTATTCCTTGATAGGTGAGGCTTCTCCCTTTCCCATATTCTTTTGGCAATTTGTCTTTGGTTTTCTGCCATTTGAATACATGCTTAGTTTTATATTTTTTTGACATGTTACTTGCATGATCTTCACCTAGATTCAAGTATCTGTAGTTTTGTGTTTCTTATCAATTTTGGAAAATTCTCAGCCATTGTAGCATCAAACATCTTTGCTTCATTCTTTCTTGGCCTTCTGCTATTTCCATTAAATATATATTACATCTTTGTAGTTGTCTCACAGTTCTTGGCTATTCTCTTCCATTTTTAAAACTGTCTTTTCTTTAAATTCCACTGCAGGCTGTTTCTGTTGACATATCTTCATGCTAACTGATTTGCTCCTTGACTGTATGCAGTCTACTGATATGATCATCAAAAGCATTATTCATTTTGTTGTAGTGCTTCTTTCCTTCTAGCATTTTGTCTTAACTTTTTTCTTAGAATTTCCATGCCCCTACTTACAGTATTCATCTGTGCTTGTTTCTTGTCTATTTTTTCAAATACAGCCCATAGTATATTAGCATATTATTATAGTTATTTTAAATTCCTAGTCTTATAATTCCAAAATCCATGCCACTATATCTGTCTCATTGTTTGCTCTTTGTCTATGCTTTTTGCCCTTTAGTCTGTCTTGTAGTTCTTTGAACATTGGGCATGATATAGGTAAAATCAGCTGAGCTAAATAGGTCTCCATTATGAGGTTTTGTTTTGTGGCCAGGAGTTCATCTATGTTTACTGATTACTGTAGCTATAGATATTAGAGACTAAAATTCCCTTTCTTATTTTCATCTTCCTGGTTGTCTTAGCTTTTCCTAGAGACTTCTTATTAATTAAATTCTGAGGCTTGCAATTCTTTCCATTTTAATGCCTGCACTATGTTCAACTCTATTGTTGTGGCCATAAGTGTGGAAGACAAAAAGCTTCCTGTAGTTCTATGATAAGTTCACTGTCTTTCAGTGAGCCTGTGCCCTTAGACGGTGATCTCCACACATAACCTCTTGTTCCCATCACTCTTTCAGTGACATAAGAAAGCTGAATAGGAATGGAATTGTTTCCATTGACCTACATGGAAGACTAGAGCAGACATTTCTTTCTCCTTATTGATTGCTGTTGTTAGGTGCCATCAAGTTAGATCCAATTCATAACTACCCTCATAGGGTTTTCAATGGCTGATTGTGTCAGGATTGCTTTGGGAGTGGATCGCCACCTCCTTCTCCCATCCTGATTGATTAGGTTCTGGTAAAATTCAGGATGGTAAGGCTCTGGTAAAATAGTTTCTCTTGAATGCAAGCTTTTGTTAAAGAGAAAATAATACTTCAGACATATTTCAGAAATGTTTACATTTTCCATCCTCCTAAAGGAAGTCTTGTAACAACCTGATAGGGCTCCTGCAGGTGGAAGATATGTTTAGTCATATTCGATACCAAATTGGGCATAAGCACAAAGAAGATTTTGCCTTTCATTGAGGTCAGTCTCACATTCAGGGAAATACTGGCTCAGCTATAGAACAATAATCTCATGGGTTAGAAGGCATCATTTTTGTGAAGAAGTCTTAGAACACTAGAGGGCATGAGTAACTGTGCAAAATTAAAACATCCGCAGGTTTTTAATATATGGAATGATAAGTAAATGATATAGAGAAAAACAATGAAACTCATAAAGTTTATGGATGGGCTTTAAAAAAGGAAAAGCAAATAAACTCAGATACTGGAGGAGTTAATGATAACTTCAAGGAAATCAGCAATCTCTTTCAGGCACCTTTCTTTTTCTTTTCACTTAAGAACTTTCTATTTTAAAAGTATCATAGAAAATTCTGAAAACATGAATAGAGAACACAATTTAAATCCCACTTAATTCCCAAGCCCAATGTTCTATCTATTCCCGTTTCAGCACATATTGTTACATCCTTCCAGCACTTTTTTTTTCTTTTTTTGGTATTACAGGAGTTACATTAAGGTTATCAAGGCAAGACCTCTCTGTGAATGTAAACATTTGAGCCAAGATGTGAATGGCGTTTCAGTGCTAGAGATGGAAATAGCACTGGCAAATGGAATATGTGGGCATGGGAGCCCTGGTTGAGGGTTCACAGCGAAGGGGTAAACTTGGAGCTTGACTGCTTCTGAGGCCACCTTTGATTCATTAAATGTACTTGAAATTTGTAACCAAACGATATCTTAGATAAAACAAAGCATTCCTTCATATGTAATTTTGGAAAGTATGTTCCATGAACAATTTATGCTAGAAGATGTTTATCAGTGTTCACTGGAAAACATACCAGTAATTCCAAGGTCATGTCAGTTTAGCAACATCTGGGTCCAATAAAACCAAACAGGTTTCTTTACCATAGAAATCATGTCACTTAGTATATTCATATGCAATACTGACCTCAGAGACAAGGGGCAGAATATTTGCTGTGCACTCACTGAAAACCAGTGTTTCTAAAGTAATGACTGCAAAAAGTGACCAAGGTAGCCAATATTTCAAAATACAGTCCCATATCTGTTAGGAATGGAGATGATAGGTTCTGAGAAATGCATCATTAAATGACTTCATTATTGTGTGAATATCATAGAGTATGCTTAACCTAAGAAAGGTATGATGTTAGTAGGTAATCTTAGGGAAACACAATTATGTGTGGTCCATCATTGGCAGAAGTGTTACACTGTGCATGACTGTGCACATATTGGGGAATTCTGCTCTATTTTCATTTAGAATGATGCTTCCTCATGTGTCCAAAGATGTGGGAAGGAGAGTTCAGACATCCTCCAAAGGCAAATCATGAGACATGGCTGTGTCAGGCATGGACCAGGGCAACTTCTGGATTCACTGTCAAGCACTCAACTTATAATAGGATCAGCTAGGTGGGAAAGGAGGGGCTACTTCCCTGGACACAGAGAAAGAAGGTGGTGGATCAGGCATGAGTCCAAGAGAACAAGAGAACCAGAGAACCAAAGCTAATGAGGGCCACCTACTCCAGCTCTGCTTTTGCCCATTGTAGGGAGTTTTCAGAGGAAATCAGCTCCTCAGGGCTGCCCAGAAACTGGTTACTCCCCAATTGTCTCACTGAAGTAAAAACTGCCTTTAGCAGTGGAAATCATTTAGAATAGCGTCTCTTTCCTCAGTTTTAAATAAAGCCTCTCTTAGGAAATTTGTTTTCTGAATTCAGCCATGATGATCCAATTCACTACATTTCAGAGCACTGTACAGTTTTTAACTTCTACAGGGACGAGCATAATACTGTCATGGACCCGTGTAGACTAAGGCAAAGTTGTAGAGAAGTTGAGTGAAGTCAAGACTGTGACAGTCATAAGGTATGTGTCTTACAAGGATGAGGGAGAAACTGGATGGCAGAAGGGAGGGTATGGACTTCAGAACACGACAGATCTGGGTTTTAATCCTTATTCTCTGGATTCTCTTTTGCTCTACATCCATGCCAAGACTTGGATCAAGCCGTAAATATCTGTAACTAGCTACAAAGCCTCAAATCCCTACATGATCTACCTTGCCTCTTTAGAAATGTGACTTGGGCACTTTCTGGTTCTTGCAAAGTCTTACTTCTTTATTTGAAAAGTTGGATTAGTGATACTTAACTGATAGAGTTCAAACAAGGTAAATTTCAAGTGTATACAGGATGTGCTGTAATACTTTTGATCACATAGTAAAGGATAAAAACTCATTTACTCTGCAAGTTAGTGGCAGATGAAGCCTATTTTACCCCCTTTGGTTTTTCAGTTACAGATCACCAGTGCTGATATTTTCTTTAAATGGCAGTAAGCAGCCTTGATTATCAGTCACTCATGTTCTAGGGAAGTGATTTGATCTGAGATGACTATATGATTTCACATAAATTATTTAACATTGCTGTCTTCTGTCATGTGTCTTTTGAAATAATTCCATTCTGTCCTAGCACAAAATAGATTTGGAGTTAGGAGTCCTGAGTAGGAGGCTCAATTTTTTGTCACTTTAGACTAAATTCTTTAACATTTATGAGCCTCAATTTCCTTGTTCATAAAATGCCCATGATACTTGTCCAATCTATTTTACAGTAATGTAGTCAGAGCAATTGAGATAAAGTGTTTGGGAGTAATGTGTGTTCTTTGGAGAGCAGGCTATGTCTCTAAGCCGATACAATCTAAGCCAATATAAAAGAGTTCAAGGTCTCTGCTACTTTGCCTCCATTTGGATATAGGGAGGGCGTAAGATTGTGATTCTCACGCCACCTTACCTGCCTGTGTTATCTTAGACATGTAATTTTATCTTTGCTCTCCATATGATCAAAAGAAATTGTTCTTCATCTGATGAAAAAAGGGATGTGGATTAGAAAGAAATTTGAAAAAGAGTCTAGGATTTCCCACTGCTCTCCATTCTAGGAGTCTATTACCGTCCTTTTCTGCTGGCATTGTAAGGGAGGTAGGTGATATTTGTAAGGCTAATTGGACTCAGTTGTTTGGAGAGATATACCTGCCAGAGGCACATGCTGTATTTGGATAAACCTGCTGTGTTTTTACAAAATTACATCTCTTCTTTCTTTCAGAGAAAACAAAAGCACAGCTTGGCCTCTTTTTCCAAAGAACTTTTTGTCCCACATTTTTTGCTGGTTGGACACCAGGTGCCAAGAAGCAAGTGATCCCACAGGAATTTCACTTTGGCGCTACTGAGGACAAAGGGGTCATTTAAAAATTTCACAATCCTGGGCAGGCTGGGCACCTAGCTTGAAGCACGGAGCCTGATTAATTGGGCTGTCACTCCCCACAATTCTGAGCTTTGGCCTTTTCATTTGCCAGAAGAAAAAAGAAAGCAACATTCCTACACTTAATTTTCACAACCTTGAGCCAACAGAATGTGACAGAGCCTGGGTATTTCTCAACAGTGAATTTCTTCTCCTGATAATACTGAACTTTACTGGTTCTTTTCTGTTGTCAAATTGAGGCAACATGTTAAACTAAAATCTGAATGCAAGAAATCATTCCTAAACATACACTCTGAATACAACGCACAGGTGTGAGTACACACACACACACAGATGCACATATATCCATACATATATTCATTAAGAAAGTATTCAAGACTCTAAATTAATTTTGTTTGATAGTCTCTTTTGGGTATTTTTAGGATACAGATTGTTTTTCCACTATGTATTTGTATTTGTCTTTGTCTTATTATTTCCTAGTGAACTATTAATAGTGATATTTATGGGAATGGTAATAAAAGTTGGCATTTGTCAAGTGCTGATTTTATGTGAGGCTTTGAGTTTTTATTAACAGCATCCCTCTCAGAAGCTCTATGAGATCGATATTGCTGTTATAATCATCTAGACTTGGCAGATGAAAAAAACTGAAGGTTAAATCTGGAGATTAAATCACTTGCCCAAGGATGCAGAGGTCTTGAATGGGTTCTCAAATCAAAACATTTCTGACCCAAATTCCAAGCTTTTGACCATTCTCCTCTATTCTCTCCTACACATATGATTAAATTTAAAATCCCAAACAACCAAAATCTTTTTAAAGACAAAAGGCTTTAAAGGTCTAATCAAAAAGCAAAAACAAAAAATCACAACTGTTAGGTACTTACTAAAAATCTTGAATAAGATCTCCTTTTAGTTATGAAGCAGGGAATAGTAGAATCCATTCTTAATCTCAAAGGAGGGACTGAGCAATACATTAAAGATTGAACTTTATATGAACGTACTAATGGCTGACTTTTTTTGCAGGGAGTGGGCTGGGGAGTCTCACTCTGTGGACCAGCTGGCTCTTGAACTTGCCATCCTCCTGCTTCCACTTTCTGAATGTTGAGATAACAGGTGTACATCAGCAAGCCCAGCTATTGTTGAATGGATTCACATATTCCTAAACCAGGATACTTCAAACAGGAACCAGGCAAGAAATGTTAAGTATATGAAGCATAAGGCTGTAAGAGATCTGAGGTTATAGCTCAGTGGTAGAATGAGTGCTTAACATACATAAGGCCCTGGGTTCAATCCCCAGCACTGCAAAAAGAGTGAAAGTCTGTAAGACTTATCTGGATGTGTGAAGTATTAGAAAGGGCAGGCTTTGACAAAATGCATTTACATAACATAAAATAAAAACAAAACCAGTTTAATGATTAAAAATAATTGCCAGTTTTGAAGTCCTCATTTATAAAATAGACTCAGTAGAAACTAGAAAAGGGAGAATCAATTAAAGATTAGAGCTTTCAGAAAGCTACATTAAAAACACAGATTCTTTAAGCCTTTTAGGAGCATAAAAGTAAAGCAGAACTGTGAAATGACCATGCACCATTTATTTCAAAAGAATCTGGTCCTATAATATCTGATACAGAATGAGAAAATATGAATAATCTCAGAGTTTACTGTTGTTGTTAGGTGCCACTGAGTCAGGTCCAACTCACAGCAACCCTATGCAAAACATTCTCCAACACTGTGTCATGGCCAGCACTACTGCCAGTGCCTCTCTGCTATTCATAGAGTTTTCAATGGCTAATTGTTTTGGATTGTTTTGGGAGTGGGCTACCAGGTCCTCCCATTTTTGCAGTGCTGGGGGTTAGAACCTAGTGCCTCAGAGAGCTCAGAGAAACACTCTACCAACTGAGCTAAAC
Organism: Pedetes capensis; assembly: GCA_007922755.1. NCBI lineage: Eukaryota > Metazoa > Chordata > Mammalia > Rodentia > Pedetidae > Pedetes > Pedetes capensis. Next base: position 70,390 of record VMDO01008526.1, read on the forward strand.
TCCAGCCTATCTCAGAGTTTACATAACAATATTTTGAGACAATGTCACACCTCTCATAATTCAATCTCAATGGGATGGGTTCTACCCAGTATGACGATAAATTAACAAGTATTCATCAACCACTTATATGTGCCAGGTGTCATGAGAGGTAGAAAAAACAGAAGCACAATCTAAGTGTTTTTTGTGAACATACTGTCAATAACTTGATTTTTAGCTGTTTCCAAATTTGATTTTATATCCTAACTGGGGTTGATACCAAGGGAGAGATCCCGGATTGATCCTGGTGGAGAAGTGGCTACCTCAGTGTTTTGTTTAGCTATTGTCCCTTTTCTGTCAAATGGTGTCAGCCTTTCTACATGCAAAGACCTGCTTATCTCCCTTGGATGGAGAGGGTGGAGGCTCAGGTCCTCCCAGCTCTTCCCAGGGGGTTTGATTTCAGGCTCACAGTTATTCCTGGGAGGGGGAGGTGCAGCTCAACCTAAATTAAGCCAATGCCAGAAGTGACAAGTAAATGAGTGCAGGGCTCCTCGGCTCTGTCTGCCCTTTCAGAAAGTAATCAAGTCAAATTATCTATGAGAAGAAACTAGGAACATGGCTGAATGGGTGTGTAAATGAAAACCAGATTCCGATGGAGGCCTACTTGAGAAAGTCCAGGAGCTTTATTTAGCAGGGGAGAGAGAAAGAGAGAGAGAGAGAGAGAGAGAGAGAGAGGGAGAGAGAGAGGTGTGTGTTTTCTCATCGCCTCCTCACTGTGCTTGATTTTAGACATTTGGCCTTATTCCTAGCTTATTTCTCCCTCTCTCTGTGTATTTTTGTTTGGTACCTTCTTTGGATCTGCTCAAACCAAGTTGAGGATCTCAACGTCAGGGGGAGGAGAATGTGTCGGGGGGGCACAGGCAAATGTAGGAAGAACCAAATAGAGATCTGGCATGAATGTTTCTGGGCCCTAGGTAACTGTCAACAAGAATGATGGGAAGTGGTCAAAAATGGCTTTGGTCTCAATCTGCAGACGGCAGCTTTTGGTCCAAACTGTGGTTCATTTATAGGGGCCTTGTAAAATGCATCTGAATTTTTTGGACCCCTGGCTCTCCAGTAGGCAATTTTACTCCAGACATTTGGCACTATCTGGAGGTATTTTTAATTGTCATATCGTTGAGAGGTGAGATTTGCTACTGGCAAAGTAGAGACCTGGGAGCTCCTACATACAATCTTATAATGCAGAGGAGAGCTTACCACAGGGTAGAAATACCTGGATCAAAAACCCAACTGTGCCCAGATTGAGAAGTCTACTTGATTAAGGATAAATAACAGATTTGTTGTTATTGTTAGATGATGTCCAGTTGGTATTCAACTCATAGCAACCCTACGTACAACAGGCGAAGCACTATTATCAGTGCTTTTGTACTATTCATCAGGTTTTCAATGGCGGATTGATTTTGGGGAGTGGGTTGCCATGTCCCTTTCCCAAGCCTATAGCACCTGGTGTTCCCAGGCGGTCTCCCATCCAAGTATTAACCAGGCCTGACCCTGCTTAGCATCCAAGATCAGATGGGATCAGACACCACAGGGCTATGGCTGTAGGCAAATAACAAGTAGTCTAGAAGTAAAAAGGGCTGGGATTTAGCTCAGTTGATAGAGTGTTGCACTGCAATCTCTGAGGTCCTGAGTTTGATTCCCTGCACTGAAAAAATAGGAGAAGGGCCTGGCAATCCACTCCCAAAGCAATCCCGAAACAGTCAGCCTTTGAAAACCCTATGAGGGTCGCTATGAGTAGGATACCAACTCCACGGAACAACAACAACAATAAGTAAACAACAACAACAACAATAAGTAAAAAAGTAGAGTGTTCTATTCAGCTGCCCTAACACTCTTCTTCACTGTGAGTTTAGCATCCACTGTGCTCTCATCTGAAACTGAGGGCTGAAGCTGCATTGCAACTGATATCTCCAGTCATGATGTTTTCCCTCCCTTGGGAAAGACAGTAAACACTCACACAGGTGCCCTCTTAGTGAATTACAGCATCATTTTTCCATCTAACCTGGAGAACCATAGTGTTCTCTTTCTGATTACAATCTTCTCCAGAAAGCACTGGCCCTTGCAGGATTTGGGGCACTCATTCTATCCCTTCCCCACACTCTAATGTGTGTTTCAGCGTAACCTTACAGGGGAAAAGTAGCTGCAACATGGTAGTCTCTATGGGGTGTTAGGATGGAAATGGAGAAGGCCAATCAATTTGCCTTAATGCTCCATACCACCTAACAAATGGGTCTCTAAAGGCCAAGGTATTGCTAGATAGCTTAGTGCTAATCAACAAGTGTTCCTTTGGATGGATATTGGATGAAGTAGTTCAACAGTGGGAACTCGGGAACAAGCTTGGTGACAGTGTCACCATAGTGTCACTAGGTGCATGGTCCACTTTATTGCCGTCCATTCACAAGCCCCTTCATATACCCCACTTTCCCTTGGCAATCAGCTCTTCTTTGCTTTGTCTAATACAATTCATAGGGATCTCTGCTTGTCTCGGTGTATTCTTGTGAGAGACATTCCCCCATTTTCTGTTTCTAACACAACACATACTCTTTCGTCTGTCTGCTTCTAAATTCCAGCATGGCAGATAGAGTTAACTGCTCAATTCAGGATTTCAGAAGCCCATTCAGAATTTGTTATGATTCAGAAATGGTGATGTATTTCCAGGTCCTAAGAAGAAGGACTCCACAGGTATATTTCACCACATCAAGCGATTTCAGTGATCAAATGGTCACAGAGCTGTCCTCTACAGACAAAAATAACCAGTTATCTGGATCGGATCAGATGGCTCTGAAGAGTGTTCCAACTCTTGGGCTCCCCTTTCCTCACACTGAGCTGGAAGCCACAGTGGCTCATGTCAGCGGGGGGAAATAGGAGCAAAAAAAGCAGCCTCAATTTATAGAAAGATAATATTTAGGTATTAATTTCCTATCACTTCTCTTTTGCTCCCCCCACAGCTTTCTCTCTATCTATCTATCTGTCTGTCTCTCTGTCTGTCTGTCTGTCTACCTGTATATATATTTTTCCCCCTCTCCTCTCTCTTACTACAGAAGTCTCTGTTCACAAAGGCATTTTTACTTTGCCTTGGAAAAAGCACCACTTCATATTTCCAAAAGATTTAAATGCTTGTGGGGCTCAGTGGCACATGCCTGTAATCCCAGCGGCTCAGAAGGCAGAGGCAGAAGGATTGCAAGTTCGAGACCAGAGGTAGTTTGCATACTTTAGTGAGACCCAGTCTCAAAAAAGTAAAAAAAAAAGGGGGGGGGGCCTGAGAGTGTGGCTCAGTGGTACAGCACTTGCAAATTATGCAAGCACAAGGCCCTGGGTTCAACCTCCAGTACCACAAAAAAAAAAAAAAAAAAAAAAAAAGTTAAATTCCTAGAAAGAGGCTCAGAGGGTGGCTTTAACAAAATGATTTTTATTTTTTTGGATGCAGTGAGTGTAACCCAATCAGAAGCATTGGGGATTACATTTTGCTTAAAATTCACACCATTGTAGGAAGAAGTATGAGATCAAAGACATTCTAAATTTTGTTCTGCCTCAAGAGACCACAGGGAAATCATTCCCTTTGTTTGGTTTCAGTCTTTAGTCTGTAAAGTAAGGAGGCCACACTAGAGAGTCCTTCATGCCCCTTGGAATGCTTCACATTCTTTGGATTTCTCAAGGAGAACTCATGGAGTCTGACACTCCCCATTGCTTTGGTGGTGACACTGGGATTCTTGGTAAGTCCATGAGGCACAGAGTGGAGACTCAGTCTGCTCGGTGCATAACTTCCATTGGTTTTTACTCATCATCACGATGAAAAGAAAAATGAAAACAAACCAAATGCCCAAACACACAAGCCATCTGGAAGGAGAGTGCTTGTTCTGTTTTCCTCCTCTCATCGAGGCGGCTGGGGAAGCAGCAAGGACGGGATGATTCAAAACAGCCTCTGTGGACCCTGATGGAGCATCAGGAAATTGCATTGCTTTAAAAGTCAGAATTGTGCTGAGCTGAATGCAAAGCACAAAGAGTCAAGGAGTTTATACCACATATCACCCTGCAGCCTTTTGTGCAGCGAATCTCTGCTTGCTCACCAGGAAGGGTGGCATGAGTGATTGCAAACAGATGGTGGGAGAGTAACAATGTGGTCTGCATAGAGGGGCAGCTAATATATGAAAGTACACTTTTATGATCATACAGTCTGAAGAGGTGATGGGGTTTCCTTTTATTATGACCCCTCCAATCTGGGGGAACAGATGCTGCCCTTTCCATATGGCCCTAACTGAAAGATATAATCTCAAAAAGTAGCTAGACTCAGGAAAACATCAGTTATGACTCTGGTTAGTGAGCTATGATGCCAAGGTTTCCTTAACGAAATATTTGTTGAGTGTGTATATAAGCCAATCAGCGTGCTAAAGTATTGGGGATGCAACAGAAAACAGAGCACAGTGGCCCTGCCTTGAAGGAACTTACAAAGAGGCAATGAAAACACAAACCCTTCAGGGCATAATATGACAGCTTTGTGCTAGGTGTGTGATAGAAGTATCTTATATAATCCTTCCATCAAACTGCTATTTCCTGCAGTTGAATAAACACAGAGATGATATAATTGGCTCTGTTCCATTCAGCTTGTCAATGGATTTCATAAGCCTTCAAATCCTTGCTTCAAGATCTTTGCAGCATGTCATACTCTCACTCACAATAAAAACTTAACTCTTCTGGGACTCAGCTTCCCCATCTCTCTTTTAAAGAGCCTGCAGATAATTATTTGTCTGCTGTCTTCCCAATGTGGTATTCTATTTGGTTAGTAGCACATTCCAGAACCCTTCTTCCATATGAAGGTCTCAACCTGCTTTTTCTCCCTGGAATATTTTTTGGCTATTTTCTTTCCTACATCTCTGTTTCATTTCCCCGAGTGCCCCTCTTCAGTCTCTGTCACTGGTTCATTTTCTGTTGCCTTCTCAAATGTTGGTGCTGCTCAAAACCTCAATCTTGAGCAGTCCCTGCCCCCACTCCCACTTGCCTTTGATGAGATAATCAGTTCTGATATCTCTATCACTCTCCCATGTGCCAATGGCCCCCCAAATATAGGTCCAGACACCAACTCCAGCTCAAGACTGATGTTCGTAACTGCCCCAAGAACACATCCATGTGTTCTTGTGTACAAGCTGTGTTCCTTTTAAGATGCCTCCTGGATTGGCACTCCATGCCTCTTCTCACCACCTCCCAGTATGCTTTACAATGAGTCAGGGAATGGGGCCATGCACAGTATTTTCCTGGGTGTAAATCATGGTATACTTGTTAGAAAAATTTGCATGATATATGAAAGGTAAGGGAGAGGAAGGGATAGATTGCTGTGTGCTGGATGTTTCTGTTGGTAGGCAATTATGAAGTTTCTTTTGTTTTTATTTTTCCCCTGAAATAGCCCTGCAGCTACTAGCTTCAGAAGAGTTGAAAGGACTTTAGGGGGTGATGGTGTCCTAAAACCTGTGTTACAGGTATACCTAGGTGTTCTCTGACAGTCCTTTTTAAACATTTCATCTACAGAATAACATACACACCAAGCATCCATAACTTGGTGAGTTTCACAACCTGAGCCTAGGGCTACATCCTCTAAGGGTGTCTAGGGGAAGGATCAGAGCATGGAATGCCGTATCCTGGGGTCCCTCCCACAGCCACTCCTCACAGAGGACAGCCACCGTCCTGACCTTCAACAGCACAGACGACTTCTGTCTATTGTACAATTTTATATAAGTGGAATGTACAGAAACTGAAAGAAACAAGAAAATAACTATGATCTGTTTCTTTGATGTGAGAGGGATTGTGCACTTGAAATTTGGTCCTCCAGGTCAACCAATGTTTCTACTAACTAGACGTTTTAAGGAAGTGATGCCATGATTTATGGAAGAAATTTCCTGAGTTGTGGCAAACAGGTGGCCGGTTCTTCCACCAAATAGCACGGCCCTTGTGCCCACCCTCCCTACTCACCAGATCTTGCCCACTTTGAGGGTTTTGTTTTCGTCGTTGTTTCCCTGGATCAAGGAAGAGCTCAAAGGGAAATGCTTTGCTGATATGTGTGGGGAAGATGAAACAAAACTGCAAAAGCACTAAGTCTCATCAAAATTGATGAGTTAAAAATCTGCTTTGAGCAGTGGAAGAAAAAAGTCTCAATAAGTGTATTGCATTAAATGGAGAGTACTTTGAAGGTGAATGAAATTCAAATGTGTAAAACCTAACGCACAATTTTAAAGTAACTAATTTCCAGGGTTTTGAGGTATGCCTCCTTGTATTCTTTCTATCTGGCTTCTCTACATTCAGCATTCTCTTTGTGAAGTTCATTTATATAACCGTGTGTATCTGAAGATCTTGTTGTATTTATTCCATTGTATGAAACCACCAAAATTCATTTCTAAATTAGATCCTTGATAAATAACTGATAGTTTACTGTTTGAAAAAATTAGGAAAAGGGCTGTTATGAATGTGCTACTATACATTTTTGATAGCCAACAATAGACATTTTTGTTGGATGTGTACCTAGGAGTGAAAGTTTTGGGTCATAGAGACGTGTATAGTCAGTCTCGCTTGTTGTCGTTAGGTGCTATTGAGTCAGATCTGACTCATAGTGACCCTATGTACAACAGAACAAAACATTACCTAACTTTGTCCCATGCATATGATCTTTTTACATTTGAGCCCATTGTTGCAGCCACTATATTTCTCCTCATTTTAAGTTGCATCAAATCAGCAAAAGGAAATCCCCAGGGTTTTACTCCATTCCTGTCATTAATGTCAACTCTACTTTGAGGAGACAACTCTTCCCCAGTTGTTCCTTGAATACCTTCCAACCTGGGAGCTCATTTTTCAGCACTACCTTTGACTGTGCTTCTCTGGTATTCATAGGCTTTTCAATGGCTTTGTTTTGGGAGTGGGCTTCAGGGTCCTTCCCCCTAGTCTGTCTTAGTCTGGAAGCTCAGCTGAAACCTGTCCACTATGAGTGGGGCTGCTGGTATCTGAAATACCAGTGGCATAGCATCAAAACACCACACAGTCCCCCACAGCATGACATGCAATATTTCCCAAAAGTTTCTACTAATTATATTCCATTGGCAATGTATATGAATTTTAATTATTTTTTAACCTTAAACATTTGCTTTTTTTCATCTTTTTCTGTGTTATCTGTTCTGGTGGGTATGTAGTGAAATCTCATGATGGTTTTATTTTCCATCTCCTTGGTGACTAAGCTGAGTACTTTTTCATATATTAGATATTTGGACTTTCCCACACAATACATGTCTATTCAACTTTACCTTTTTCTTACTGATTTATAAGAGTTCTTTAGACATTCTTGATATGAGTCCTTTATTGGGTAGATGTGTATATCATGCTCAGCATTCTGTCTTTTTTCCATTTCATAATGATGGCTTTTGAAAAACCGAAGCTAATCAATTATAATATAATTTATTATTTTCTCCACTTAGCATGTTTGTGACCTATTTAAGAAATCTTTGCCCTATCCATGGTATGAAGATGTTCTTCTAAGTTTACTTCTAATATTGTTTCTATCTAAACAACAAAAATAAACAATCTAATTTAAAAAATGGATGTAGGACTTGAACAGGCATTTCTCTAAACAAAATATACTAATAGCTGGGCACTATGGTGCACACCTGCAATCCCTGCAACTCAGGAGGCTGAGACAGGAGGATTGTGAGCTCAAGGCCAGAGGCAGCCTGTGCAACTTAGCAAGACCCTGACTCAAAAAAAAAAAATTAGAATGGGGCTGGAGGTGCAGCTCAATGGTAGAGCACTTGTCCAGCATGTGTGAGGCCCAGGTACAACTCAAAGGTACTGCAAAATATACAAATGACCAAAATCAGATGAAAAGGTACTTAGCATCACTAATCACTAGAGACATGCAAATCAAAGCCACGATGAAATATTCCTTTTCATTCATTAAAGTGGTTAGTACTTTGAAGAAAAACAAGAAATAAAAAGTGTTGGGAAAGAAGTGGTAAAGTTGAAACCCTTGTGCTTTTATTGTGGAGATGTAAAAAAGTGCAGAACAGTGTAATCCAAGTGCTCTACTGTGGAAGACAGTTTAGCAATTCTTCAAAAAGAATAAACATGATATTATATGATCCAGGAACTGCATTCCTAGGTATATACCTCAAAGAACTGAAAGCAGATATTCCAACAGAGTTTCACAAGGAATATTCATAGTACTATTTGTAACAGCCAGAAGATGGAAACAACCTAAATATTCAATGAATTAATCCTTGAACAAATGCTGGTATACACATAAAAGGGAATATTACTTATCCTTAAAAAGTAGATATTCGGGTACATGTTACAACATGGATGAAACTTGAAGACAATATGCTAAGTGAAATGAGCCAGACACAAGAGAACAAATATTGTATGATTCCATTTATACGGGATACCTAGAATGATTTATTTATTTATTCATTTGCATTAGTACTAGGGGATTGAACTCAGAGCCTCCCATATATTTTCATATGTACAGGGGTGCAGCCCAAGCTCATTTTAAATTTTGTTTTTATTTTGTGTCAGGGTCTTGTTCAATTACACAGTGTGCCTCTGGCCTCAAACTCACAATCCTCCTGCCTCAGCATCCAGAGTTACTGGGAATATAGGCATGTGTCATTACACCTGCCTAATGATTAAATTTGTGGTTTCTGAGGCTAGGGGGTAGAGAGATGATGAGTTAATATTTAAGGAATGCAGAGTTTTAGTCTGAAATGATTAAAAAGTTCTGGAGAAGGACAACAGTAATGGGTGTAACAAAATATGAATGTACTTACTTTCCCTGATCTGTGCACCTAGAAATGGTGAAAATGGAATTTTTTATGTTATGTCTATTTTGTTGTTGTTGTTAGGTGCCGTCAAGTTGGTATCTGATTCATAGCAACCCTGCGTACAACAGGCGAAACACTATCGTCAGTGCTTCTCTGCTGTTCATAGGGTTTTCAATGGCTGATTGATTTTTGGGAGTGGGTTGCCGGGTCCTTCTCCCATGTCTATTTTACAGTTATTCTTTTAAAGAAGAAAAGAAGAAGAAATATGCAATGATACTGTCTTTACCTTTATTTTTTAAATGTGAATTTGAATTATTATCTACTCTCAGCCTGAAAAACATCTTTTTGAATTCCTTTCAGCTAATAATAATTCTCTCAGGTTTTATTTATCTATGAGTGCCTTTTTATTTCATCTTCATTTCTGAAAAATCACTGATTTCTGGCTTCAATTTTTTCTAATGATAAGTTAGCTGTTAATGTTATGAGATTCCTCTGCACTTGATGAGCCCTTTCACTTGGCTGCTTTCAAAATTTTATCATTTTGTCTTTCAGTGTTTTTACTGTAATGTGTCTATGTGTTGATCTCTTTGTAGGTATCCTACTTGGACACTGTAGAATTCAGATGTGTAAGTCAACCTTTTAAAATCAAATTTAGGATGGTTTTGCTATTATTTCTTCAAATATTTCCCTCAAGGATATTTATTTATTTGCATACCTTTTCTCTTCTTTCTTCAGACGGCATAATATCTAATTGATGTCTTAAACTTTTTTGATTCTTTCTCCTTTGACTTGAAATCTACTGAGCCCCTACAATGACCTTTTCATCTTGGTTTTTGTAGTTTTCAATACTATATATTTCTGTATTTTGAACATAATTGCTATATTTGCCTGGGTATTTCTTTGCCTGTATCTAAAATGTTCAGTTTCAAGAAGCAAAGAGGAAAGGGCAACTAGAGGAATACAGAGGGAAAACATTTCCTTAAACAAGATGAACCCGCAAATAGAAATTTCCAAGTACATGAAGAAAATGACTCAGAAAAGAAAACCAATAAAACAAATAATTTCAGACAGAAATTCACTTCATAAAATAATGACTGGAGCGGAGAAAATGTAAAATGACATTAAAATCTTTATTGTTGTTGTTAGGTGCCATCAAGTTGGTGTCCAACTCATAGTGACCCTACGCACAACACACAAAACAGTATTGTCAGTGTTTTTCTGCTATTCATAGGGTTTTCAATGGCTGCTTTTTGGGAGTGGGCTGCCAGGTGCTTCTTCCAAGCCTATAGCACCTGGTGTTCCCAGGCAGTCTCCCATTCAAGTACTAACCAGGCCTGACCCTGCTTAGCTTCTGAGATCTGACTGGATAGGATACCACAGTGGTACAGATGCTATCTTTAACTCCTTTAATAGCTATTTGCTATTTACTGTCAACTTCAGCATCTGATCTAACATCCTCTTGACTACTAGATAAAACATACTTCTGGCCTCCACCAACCCTAAAGCTATGAATATGATAAAAGGCAACATCTAACCCCTATGGATTTCCTCTTCTTGCTGTAGCCAACCTACCTGATGACTCCACCTATGCATTTGTAAACATGTTGACTCATTGCTTGCTTTTCTATGACCGTAAAAGTTTATGTAACCTTTCCATGGTGGAACACGTCATTCAGGGTAATTTTAATCCATGCCATGGGCATGGTCATTCATTTGGCACAGCATAAACTGTTTTCTTATTTGCTTACAGTTGTTATTTTATGTCAACAACTTTGAGGTACAATATTAAGTTTACATTTAAAATGTGTTTAGTGGGCTCATATCTGTATACTTGGCTTTATCCAACTTTATGTTCTTTCCATATTTATCTCTCACACTTAGTATCCATTCCCATACGTGTTTCCCAAATTTCTGCATGTGTAAACTAGAAAGGTCAAGTAGTTCTCTTGAAATATAATGCACATCCTCACAGGTCACACTTTGTAACTCACCTTTAGGGTCTATTGGAATTTGAGTTCAGTTAAAAGTATAGAAGCACAAAGAAGAGGGGCTACCAGAAGGAACTGAGGACAATCTACATTGTCTTTCCTGGCAATGGCAGCAGGGAGGCCATTCCATTTCCTTACCTAAGCATTTCCTCAGCAATGCAGGGTCCATTTTCTCAGATAGAGATGGTAATATTGATCCCACTGTAGGTGGAGAGGCCAATTTCAAAGTGATTAGAAAAACTGGTACCACTGGGCGTGGGGATGCTATTGCCATTGGGGTTGAGAAGTCTACTTCTGCTATAATTTCAAGGTTATTTCTTCTGGAGACAGGGAAACTTTCTAGTAGCAATGAAAGTGCATTAGAATTTAGAAGCCTAGTGTCTCCAGCTTTCTCAGTGTCTTCTCACATGTCACTACAATTTATAGGGCTCTATTCTTTTCCAGTCAATGCCTTCTTACATTAGTCAGCTGTCATTACTGAAATAAAGAAAACCAACCCCCAAATCATGAGGGTGAGATTTATTGGAAGCTCACAGTCAGAGGATCAGTCAATAATGGCAGGAGGACAGGCATGGTCATGGTGGTGGCAATAGGGTCTATGCCAGACAACCTCATGGCATCATGGTACAGGAGACAGAGAGTAATCAGGGCCATGAGTTTGGGTAAAAAACCTCCAAAGTCTCACCCACTGTGACTCAAGTCCTCAAAGCTAAGTCCTGCCTCTCAAACTTCCAGGACCTCCACAAACAGCATCACTAGCTGGGAACCAATTGCTTAAGCACATGACCTTTGGGGGACATTTTATATTCAGACCATGACATCTCTCTTTAACAGTAGATAACCTGAAAACCTGGAAGTTCAACTTGCTTTGTAATTTAGCTAATTACTGTTCTGAATCTCATTTGCAGTAATTTCAGCCTGGTGACTGTAGGACATAAGAGTCTCCTTCAGGGCACAATTGCAAGCTGTTGGGTCATTTACATTCTGCTTGAGGTAGCAGTTTAAGTCCCTGAGCAAATCCTTTGTTTCCATCACTTTGTTTAGCAATATTAGGAGCAATCAATGGGCAATTACATTTGTTATTTTTTCAAAAATATGAGTATATATATATTATATACATATTATATATATACACATATTTTTGAAAATATGAATTTTGAATATATATTGAATATATATAGTATATATATACACATATTTTTGAAAAAAAATGGCATTTTTGAAAATATATATATATATATATATATATATATATATATATATATATATATATATATATATATATATATATATATATATGCTGGCTTAGCTCCTTGTCTGTAATAAGCGTATTAAGAATATCCAATGCACATTTTGTGTTTTTCTAGACAGCAGCTTATGCTGTAGACTATCAGTGCTATCTTTGCCACTAGAAATAGTTATTAGGATCTTTAAGTATAATGAAATTTTAGAACAAATTCCAGGAACTCCAGAATCAATTCAGAAAACTCAGCTTTAAGTTTTTTCCCTGGAGTCATTTATAGATGTCATTTTTTATTAAATATTAAGCACATTTTGAATTTATAATAGGATAAACTGATTATAAACCAATATGTTCTCAATGATATGGAACATGTTTGGCAAAAGCATAGATGTAGAAAGATTTGGTTAATCATAATTATAACAGAAGTTACTTATGATTCTCCTTCCTTGTCACATTTACTTAAGGTAATGATAGATAGGGTTTGTAATATATCCTTAGATATGTGCCTTTGGATTCTAAGAGGTATAACAGGCAAATACCTTAATTTCATAAAAGCCATTTACGACAAACCTTCAGCCAACATTATATTAAATGGAGAAAAACTAAAACCATTTCCTCTTAGATCTGGAACAAAACAAGGATGTCCTCTCTCTCCTATTCTGTTCAACATAGTAATTGAAGTTCTGGCCAGGGCAATCAGACAAGAGAAAGAAATCAAAGGGATACAGGTTGGCAAGGAAGAGGTCAAATTATCATTATTTGCAGATGATATGCTTTTATACTTGAAAGACACCAAAACCTCAATCAAAAAACTTCTGGACCTAATTAATTCCTTCAGCAAAGTTGCAGGCTACAAAATCAACATACAAAAATCAATAGCCTTTCTTTATACCAATTCCAAACAAGAAGAGAAGGAAATTTCAGGAAAGATACCATTCATGATAACCCACCAGAAGATTAAATACCTTGGAAT
>VMDO01008527.1:0-20159 GCA_007922755.1 Pedetes capensis
TTAGTGAGGAATAGCCAGCTGACCCAAACAACATTCGTAGCCCACAGTTTCAAAAAGTCTGTTGCTCCTAATAGTGGTCTCCTGCATTTTATTTCAATAACAAGTACTTTATTTCAGAAGACTTCAGGTGATTATTGGTACCATTGACTTCCAGTATCCTAGTTTTATGAAGAATAAAAGCATTATTCTCTTCTAATCTAACCAAATCTGATAAACAATTCCAGATTCTTATTTTTAAGGACCTATGCCTTAAAACCACTTCCATATCATATATTATCTATTTATCTGTGAATTTTTTTGCTCTGATTAACATTTTAGGGAAACAAAAAATTAAATGCTTACCACAGTTAGTTCTAAGGTATATTAGACCACTGTTGTATTACTGTCAATACTACTTCCATCATTTCCCCAAATTCATATTTAAATGTGGATGTTTACATAGTGTGGTAACTCTTCAGAGTAGAGACATGCCTAAGAATATTATGGATCCCTCATATTTAAAGACAATGTAATCTGTTGGGTAAAATTCTAAATCAGTCACTTTTAAATATATGAAAATATTATATTCCTATATCAATTATTTCTATTTAGAAGTTTGATATTAATCTGATTCTTATTCCTTTATAGATGTTTCCAATCTCTCCTTAGAAGCATTATTATTTATTATAGATTTTTAATTTGCTCAACATTATTCCTTAGAATCATGTATTAATTTTTTTCACTGTTATCTCCATTTGGCAGTCTGTGAAATTTTAATCTGAAATTTTTCATCTTTCTCTAATTCTGGATAAATATTTCTATTTCTTTATCATTGTCCTCCAGAGCTCATACCATCCCAACTTTGTCACTTCTATTACTATACCTATTATATATATGGTTCCCTTTTGTCTTTTATATCTCTATACCTATCTCTTTTTGAATCCTCCGGTGGAACATTTCTATGCAATCTTGAAGTTAGAAAAATTTTCCTTTGTATATATTCTCTTATACATGTTATTTACTATATTTAATGTTTAAAATATTTTCTCAAAATTTAAACCTTTTTCTCTTGATTATCATGTTTATGGATATTTCTATCTGTGGCCATAGCATCCTGGCATCCAATCTTGCCGGATCTCAGAATCTAAGCAGGGTTGGCATGGTTAGTCCTTGAATGTGAGACCTCCTGGGAATACCAAGTGCTACAAGATAGGGAGAAGGGCCTGTCAACTCACTCCTCCTGAAACAATCAGCCACTGAAAACCCTATGAACAGGAGAGAAGCACTGACAGTGTGGAGTATGGCAGTGTCTTGGAGTGTTTTGTTCTGTTATGCATTAGGGTTGCTATGGGACCCAACCCAATGGTACCTAACAAAAACAAACAATGTATATTCCTAATACAGCTCTATATCTTCTTAAGTAATTTAAAAAAAAAATTAAACCATTTTTATACCTGTTTTATACAGTATGTTCCTTTTTATTTTTGGAAGGTTACTGTTTTAAGCCATCCCTGGGAATATTAACCCTGTTGTCTGAAATTATAGATGGAGAAGTAGTTGCAGACACTGCCTTTCCTTGTGTCACTTCTGGTTTGTGAATAAAAATGGAGGCCAATTAAAAAGACATCCACTCTCTTTAAGATGGCCCATAACACCATTACTAATTACTTCTGCCACCCACAGGACAATTCCCCTAATGACAATTGGAGATGTATTTAACTGATGGTGATTAGAGAGAAAAGAAGGGTAGAAGATGCTTGGGGACAAATGGTCATTCCATACCCATGTGCATCTGTTCTGATCCTGACCTATGGATACACAGACCAGCTGTCACTGCCATTTTGGAAGAGCAAGTAGGAACTGATGATTGCTTCCAGGCAGCTGAGAGAAACAAGAGACCAATACAAGCACTCTATAATTTTCCACTCTCCTCATATTCTGTTAGGTATCCATTTGTAGTGCTGAAGTTTATTTAAGTTACTTCTATGGTTTTCTGTAAGATGTTTTGATGTACACTCTTGTACTTATTTCTTTGCATATAGTAATTCTAGGCTATATATCCTGAGAATGAAAATTTTAGGTCATAGCTATGGACATCTTTATCTTTACTGGTTATTGCCTAAGTATAATTCAAAAGCTATGACATCTTTATCTTTAATGGTTATTGCCTAATATAATTCAAAAGTACTAAAGTACTATACAATTTTGTTATTTATATACCAGCAATATGCAATAGTTTGCTTTATATTTTCATCAGAATTAGTGTGGTCATGGTTTTTGTTATAAATCAGTATTTTGTTTGGAATTATGCTTATTATAGAGATTATTTTAAGGAAAGTTGACATTATGGTATTGTTTTTTTATTTATTCCTATCATTTTTTTCTTGAAATATTTTTGGACATTAATATTGTTTCTGACTTTTAAAAGTTAGCATTTCAATGATTTATGTTTTTTTCATTTCTCAACTCCCATTTTCCAGTTTGTGAATTCAGAGGCTATGGAGAACTACATACAGCTTTAATTGGTTAATAAATAGCTATAAAATAGTTGGTTAATAAAACTTAACTAGGGTTCTTTTTTATACTATTTCGTTAGCTTTAATGTAATGTGTTTATATAAATGAAGTGTGAATGATAGAAAATTAACACCTATGAACTTTTCATTACTTTTAAGAACTACAAAATTACCACTTCTACAGCATTTAGATGTCTTCTCTTACATATTTTACAGTCTCATTTTACTTCTCAGAGAGGTCCTATCTTTGTAATTTTTTGTATATTATAATTTTGATATCTCAAAGTATGTTATTTTATATCAAATAATTTATTAATAGTTAGGCATCTTCTCTTTCATGAATTAATCTTCTGTTTTTTTCTGGTCTGGTTTCATTTTCCTTCAATGAAGATATCATTCACACTCATAATTTCTAAAAACAAAGATAATGATTCAGTTTGGACCCATGTTAATGTCCAATTTCACTTTATTTTGTTCCACAATTTATTGCTCTTTTAAGAAAAATTAGGCTTGCAGTTATGAGTATCTTCTTTATATATTTTTGTATAAATTACTCCTTGTAGATGACTTAGCAAAAATAAACCTAATTTTCAGGTTAAATTTCCAGATATTGTTCACATTACATTTTAAAATTTTTTATTGAGAATTCATTTTCAACAAGAGATTTTATTCTTTTTCCCTCTCTTTAGCATTCTAAAGTCATACAAGTTTCTCTTCCTGAGAAAAGTTATACATGAAAAACTAAATAGCTTTAAGAGATATTTTGCAGTATTTTGTTGTTGTTGTTTGCTTATTTTTAACTTTCTCATTTTTTCAAGCATTGACCTAGACTCAAGTCCTCAAAATTCTAACAAACAATTTGGGCCTTTTATTAAGCAGGATGAAAAGTCCGTGGTAGATAAATTTCCTATCCTTAGAGATTTAATCTTCTTTGTGAATGCTTCTTGCATTCTTTAGTTTTCTTCATGTGTACAGTTGTTCAAATTCAGAAGAAAAGGGTGAAATAACTATTCCTTGTAGATGACCTAGATGGTTGGGCTGTGTTTTGGCACTTGTGCTTTTTAATTATTGGAAAGAATTTAAATTTTTTTGAGAATATAATGAAGATTGGGTGGTTGTAAAATGCAGTAGGCAGCCGAAGACTGCACAGGAAAGCCATTCTATTCATGTTGACTTCATCTTTATGATTTTGCAAAACCACTGAGAAATTCATGATAATTTAATATATACTAATTTGATAATTTAGGTTTGAAGGTTTTAGGTTTTCTACATCTGTTGATAACTTCTTCAATAATATAATATCATAATATCATAAATATCATAAATAAATAAGATCATAAATCTTATATATTAATAGGTATAAAACATTATCACTTTCATCCTTTACTTTGAACTATTTCTATTACATGTAATCCATTGCTTTTCTCTTACTTGGAAAATTTATAGCAAGTCACACAAAAAGACATTTTCTATACCTAGTGCCAAACAGGAGCCACATAAGTAGGGAATTTTTCACTTTGTTATATAAAGCCATCATTGGATACTCAAATGCTATAAAAAACATAAGGTCTTTGGGAAGAAACTTAGGTTTTTGCCTCTCATTAGTGTTCATCTAGGGCTGGGATTTAGCTGAGTTGGTAGAGGAATGCTTTGCAGTCTCTGAGGTCCTGGGCTTGAGTCCCAGAACTGCAAAAATTGGGAGAAGGATGTGGCAATCCACTCCCAAGGCAATCCCGAAACAGTCAGCCATTGAAAACCCTATGAGGGTCGTTATGAGTCAGACATGACTCAAGGGCACCTGACAACAACAACAACAACAACAATGTTCATCTGATAATTATATTCAATTACTCGTGAATTCTAACACATTTATTTAGTATTAAGTATTATCTAGTCCAAATGCCTTATCATAAGAGTAAGGAAAAAGCAAAGTTTTGAGATTTGTTTACAAAATTTCACAAATTGGAATTCATTACTGTTTCAGTAAAGAGACACTTATACATAAATTGATATAAATATTTGACATTATAATTGCAAATAATGTTCCCACAGGAACATTAAAATTTATATTCAAATTTAAATAAGGTTGTTATAAGATTTTTAACCTGATTGTTTTTCTCAGATAAAACTATACCTTATAATTAGATTACTTCCATTAGGTTCCTCAATTTATGAACACATAATTCATTAAGGGCTAGAGTACACAGTGCATTCTTCTATCTACTATTTTCTATGGTATTTAAATATCTCTGCTAGGAATATCCACTTTATCAAAATAATTGCTTGGTAGTACATAAATTCCTGCACACTCTGACTACTATGTCAGTTATGCTGACTTGGCTATCAACATAATTCTTCATTACTTTCAACAATGCTTGGTCTATACAAAACAAATTACATATTCTGCTACCTCACCATCATAAACTAGTGGCAGCCATGAAGAGTCCTAAATAGCTTTTTTAAACTTTGTTAGGCAAATTAGATAGGGTAGCACTATGTAGTCAACTTATCAAGCAATAAATGATGATTTGTTTTATTTTGGATGAGCTATGTAAATTTAAAAAGGTTTTTTAAGGTGTCATAAAGGTTTCTTTTCTATATTATAAACATTTCCCCAGATAAAGACTGAGTTTGAACTCGTTAGACTCCTTAGATAGAATAGAGAATACAAGTTGCACTTCCACATAAAAGTGGATTAAACACGTTCCCTTAAGCTCTAATTTAATGGATATAATTTTAAAATGCATACTCACATAAAAAAGCAAGAGAGGTAAAAACAACAAATTTAATAACAGTAAAAATAATCACAGATGGAAAGCTGTACTTACGACAATCAATGGCACATATGCATTTCATAAATTGGAAAGAAAATTGTTTTTGTCTTATATTTGTTAGTATGAAAATATGGTATCTTTTCTTAAACACTTATCTTTTCTACTCCATTCCTTACTCTTTTGCAGAGACTTGGGGTGGTTTGCACAATTATCAGCTTCTAACTTCCCAGTCAATATTACTGAACCCAGGACACTTGGTCTATGTCCTTCCCTGTCCGTCTGGACTAGTGTGAAGCATTAGCCTGCCTCTGCAACCTTGCATAGTCTTTTATAACATGTGCGTGTGTGAGAAATAAAAGTTTCTGGAGACACATTATGAGCCACAGTGCAGACACAGAGATCTGAGGCAGAACACAGTACTGCCACAGGTCTAAGGATCTACTAAGCTCATAAGGCAGAGGTAGTTGTAAGTTACAAGACATAGGTCAGCATAGGAGCAATCTGTATAGAAAAAGAAAACTAGACAGTACAGTATTACACTACTACTACTGCTACAACTATGTTGTTGTTGTTGTTAGGTACTGTCAAGACAATGTCTGACTCATAGCAACCCTACATATAACAGGTGAAACACTATTGTCAGTGCTTCTCTGCTATTCATAGGGTTTTCAATGGCTGATTGCTTTTTAGGGGTGGGTTGCCAGGTTCTTCTCCCAAGTCTACAGCACCTGATGTTCCCAGGAGGTCTCTCATCCAAGTACTAACCAGGCTGACCCTGCTTAGCTTCTGAGATCTGACAGGATCTGATGCCACAGTAGCACAGCTACAGGCAATACACTACTATAGAGTCACATTAAAACATTTTCTCCTGAGAAAAATTAATGTGTTATTATTGATTAATATCATCTGATATTAAATGCATAATTCAAGAAATGTATGGAAGTTGTTATGAGATTGTATGTAAGAACACACAATACAAATTTAGTTGTGCTTAAAATAATACAGATGTGAAAAAAAATCCATATTACTCAAAACATAGTAAATATGCTCTAATGATATCCCAAGTTGGAATTATAATTAGATGTTTTGCACCTTAATAATTTTCCCTTACTGCTTGTGCTAAGCACTGTGCATTGTTGGGTTGAGCACAGTAAATGGAGATTTCCATATATGTCATACCTACATTTTTATTACTTTAATTATACAAATATAAATACAGTATAAATAAATTTTTCTGAGGAATATAAACAACAGAAGTTGTATATTTATATTAATAGCATTATTATTATTTGATGTAAGGTATGTTTGATTTTTTTTACAAATATATGCAAGTAACTTTGAAATAAAAACTTAGTTGTTATTCTGCCCACAAATAGAACTAAGCAAAATGTATGATTTTAGGAAGTTCAGCAATATCAGTGTTGGTAAATTATATATAAAAGTTCTGAATGAGAAATAACTAAATTTATTGCTTAATTTTATATATTTTATACAGTATTTCTAGGTTTCCTAGAATTATTAATAATTCAGAGATAGTCTCAAAACTTCCTCATGTTTCTTCCATATGCAAATCAATTGGCAATTCTAATCATTGTCAAAGTATCACAAAATATCTTATTTAGCTGATTTCACTATGTAATGTGGCATATTAGGTAACATAATATTAAAAAGTATTAAGCATCTATGAAGGATAAACATTTATTAGGAAAACTGATTATTGAAAATTGATAGGCTGACTTTTAACCTTTTGTCCAGTTACTTTGCCAAAACCTTGGACATTAATCAAACCAAGTATAAAAGGTGCATAAAGATCAGCCAGAGAATTTATTAGCTTTCCAATTGAAGCATCAGTCTGTTCAAAGGCTAATTAGACCAATCTGTGAATGTATCAATCCCATAATTACTCATACTAATTATATTAATCATCTAAAATATGTTCATGAGAAACTGCTAATGTATACCCTTGTGATTTTGAGATAACCTTAGCTCAATTAAAACATGAATCTATATATAATTTATAGCACAGGTTATGATAAGAAGAGAGAATAAAAAATTTAAATACAAAGGTATAGATAAGTAACAAATGTATAGATAAAATTTGGTTAGAAAACATTATTTCAGATATCTATTGTCACCAAGAGCCATGGCACATGCCTGTAATCCCAGCAACTCGGAAGGCTGAGGCAAGAGGATTCAAGTTCATGGCCAGAGCCAGCCTGCACAACTTAGTGAGCCCTGTCTCACAATAAAATATAAAAAAGAGTCAGAGTTGCACCTTAGGGGCAGAGCAGTTGCCTACCATGCATAAGGCCCTGGGTTCAACACTGCAGTACCTAAAAAAAAAAAAAAAAAAAAAAAAAAAAAAAAAAAAAAAAAAAAAGACTTATTATCATGAACTCATGAACTTGGTCAAAGTCGTCACAGCTTTATTTGGAAAGACAGAATGTATTTCTTGGTCAAAGATTCTGTTTACATGAACATGTGTTTGCATATGCACATGCATGGGAGAAGTCTGGGTATGTATGTGGATCATCAACATATGAATTTGATACCTCCACTGCAAATGCCTGTTATACACCAGGCATAAATGCTAGATGTTGAGAGACTATGCATAATGAAAAACCTTCATTGTACCATAGGAGCACCCAGTTTGCTGTATGACAGGAACAGAAAAATAATAAAATGTAGAAATATTAAAATATTTTATTTATACTCACCTCAATAAAGTGAAATATGTGAATATTGAAAGAATATTTATCATCAGGCCGAAGCTTATTGCCCATTGGCCAGCAGTCAGGAAGGGAAGACCACAGAAAACTGTAACCCTGAGGGTTCAAGTGAGGGAAGCTGTTCTTCCACTTGAGCCACATGACACAGATAATCTAACAGTGTTGAAGGACCATTGGAATATCGAGCTATTGTTTGGAGCCAATGTCAGAGCCCCATATCTGTATCAGATCTCAGATCCTTGGAGTTTCCCAGTAAAGTTCCGTCGAAATATATAAATAAATAGCTTTTGAGAAACAGCATTTGGGTTGGTGCTGGTCCTCAATAGAGAATCAATGCTTCATCATGGGCCATTCAGTTAGCCTGCAATCCGAGCTGTCAATATGAAGTGGGACTTTCTGACCCGATCTGTAAAGTTGGACACATTAAAGCACTCCATGATCAAATGGAAGTCATATATATCAGATGGTGGGAGAAGGACCTGGCAATCCACTCCCAAAGCAATCCCGAAACAATCAGCCATTGAAAACCCTATAGGGTTGCTATGAGTCGGACATGACTCGATGGCAGTTAACAAAAACAACTATATGAGATGCAGTTTGAGCAAAATTAAAGGAAAAATCTAAGTTACATGAAGAAGTAGCCGAAAAGTCCATGGCTGATACTCAAGAATTGTTTTCTCTTTTCTGCCTGACCCTGTAGCCTCAGGGGAAGTGAACTATAATGAATTGACTAAGGAAGAGAGTTCTGCACAAATATGAAGACACTTGCAGGAGTTGACAAGTGCAGCACCCGGGCCCCTTGTAGGGCTTCTATGAAGGATGATGTTGTTGTTGTTGTTAGGTGCCATCGAGTCGGTACCCGACTCATAGCGACCCTCACAGGGTTTTCAATGGCTGACTGTTTCGGGATTGCCTTGGGAGTGGATTGCCAGGTCCTTCTCCCATTTTTGAGGTGCTGGGAATTGAACTCAGGACCTCAGAGACTGCAGTGCAGCGCTCTACCAACTGAGCTAAATCCCAGCCCATGAAGGATGATAGTAAGGTGAAATCCTCCCAGGGTGCAGAACTTTAATCAGTGCAAATGTTTGCTTATTTTTGCCCAGAAGGAGGTATGGCCAAAGGTCAAGTTTCTATCATTTCATGGTTTGAGGCCAGTGGATTTAATTGATGATTATTTTTTTTTATTTTGAGACTAAGTCTTGCTAAATTGTACAAGTTGCCTCTGTCCTCAAACTTGTGATCCTCCTGCCTCAGCCTCTTGAGTTGCTGGTAGTTACAGGTGTATGTCACTGTTCGTGGTTTCTCTTGATAAATTATCACTAAGTGGGGTTACTGTGACTTAAAAGAGGTAGGTAAAATGTCTTATACACACTCAGCTACATCTGTATGCCTAAGCTTTAAATCAGGAAGGTAACAAATTAAGCAATTATATTTAGGAATGCAGTTGATTAATTTCACCCCACTTTGTTATTCATGATAAAAAAATATATTTAATACTATTCAGTGTGAATATTCCAGTAGAGACATTTCATCTCATGAGTTTTAAATCATGCAGACAATTTTGAGGATATTTAGCAGATAAAATTCTAATATCACTGCATGTAAAAATAACTCATACCTTCAACACATTCTTCTTACATGTGTACAATTTGCTTTCAGAATTAAAACTGTGTTTAATTAGGTAACACATCACCACATATTAAGTTACAAATACTTAGCTTTAATGTGCACCTTTGGAGAAATAAGAGAACAAGCCATACCCTGTAGAACTCTGTGAAGGCATAGGAAGCTTGGGAACTGAATAAAAAGCTTTAGTGCAAGGTCCTGACAAAGCAATAACGTAAAGGTCATGCCATTTTTCATGCAGCATTTATCTTGTTTAATAAGAACTGTGGACCAAAATTAGTTTCAATTATTGATAATTAGAAACATTATATTTAAATGGGAAATCAGAACCACCTTAATACTAGATTAAGCACATTGGTGAAAATTAGTTATTGAAATGACACCCCTTTTGATACTGGCATTCAGATTTATTCTCAAAGCCTTTTAACTTTCTCTAAAGATCAAGGGCATGGAGTTTTGCAGCTTCCATTTTATTGTAACTCGGGGCCAGTTTTTAACTATTATTACTTTAAGAGTCACAGCTTATATCTTAAGGCTGCAATAAGAACAAATCATAAGCATGCTAGATTATAAATTTCAATGAATACATGAAGAATATAAGTATACCGCACCTCCCAAAATCATAGAATATGTAATGAAATTCAGCACATTGGTTTGAACAATAAAGTATTTAAAGTCTTAGGTTTGATGAAAGAACAAATGAAAGCAAAATCTGTCACGTACTTTTTATTTAATTGCCTTGTAAGAGTTAATTTAAATAGCGTAATATGCTACTGAAAGACAGGTGAAACAGCAACAGTATTTTTCTTTCTACTGAGGACTTATTTGGAATGAAATTCCAGAGAACCTAAAACAAATCCAAACAGTCAGACATAATTGCAAATTTCATAGTACACCTGAACTAAAATCTTAGCAATACCATTTGTTTGCGTGTTTATCAATTTGGCTACTTATTATTTTAACTTCCAATTCTTTATCTGTACACAGAGAAAATCGTATTTGCCTTTCAGGATTATTATGATGTATAAATGAGGTGGCAGGCTGCTGCATGATAGCTTCTCAGTAATTGTACCATTTCATCAGTTTTAGATATTTTGGAAATTTCTCATCCTTGAGACAAGAGACCATGTTTTTGGTTTTTGTTTCTGTTTTTGTTTTTTGCTTCCATTCTCAGTAGTAGGGTTTTGAACCCAGAGCTTCATGCATGATGACAGGCAAGCACTCCACCCCTGAGCTGTACCACCAGTCCTTTTTTAAATTATACCGAGTCTCGAGTCTCATTAAGTTGTGTAGGTTGCCTCTGGCCTCAAACTTGTGGTCCTCCTGCCTGAACCTGCACAGTAGCTGGGATTACAGATGTGTGCCACAGCACCTAGCTGGCTTTTATTTTTCTTTCCTATAGTGGTGACTGAACCCAAGGTCTTATGCATACTTTACGAGAGGTCTGCAACTGAGCTGCACCCACAGCCATCCTTCTTTTATTTATTTATTTATCTCGAGATAGGGTTTTACTAAGTTATACAGTCTGCCTCTTGTCTCCAACTTGCAATCTGCCAATGTAACTTAGTTATGCTCATTGGGCAAATCTTACATTCTTTTATAGGATTCATGCTAGAAAAAGAAGCATTTTATTACTTGTTATTACCTACTATTAATCTATTCATAAAATTAGGGATTGTTTACAATATTGTGTTAGATTTGTTTGAGGAATTTTTTAACCTGAAATCATCTCTAGACTTCATTTATTTCACCAGTTTGATAAACTCACAATGCATACAAATATATTAAATTTTTCTCTATCTTACCATTTTATCTAATCCTTCATTTATAAAATAGAAAAATAAAAATCTTAGTCATATTTTAAATAGCTCCTCAATATTAAATTTGACCTTGAAATGTATTTATTTTTCCAGTGAACAAATTACTCATAATCCTCAAATATTATGCTGTTCTTTTCCATTAACTTCAAAAATATCTCAACCAAGGGCATATTTAAAGGAAATTCTAACTTTTCAGCAATGTATAGCTCAGGTTATTAGTCCAATAGCACCATAAATATGCCAGATTATAAATAAAAGTCATGTTAAAAAAAACTTGTGACATTCATGTAGCTGTCTCATGAATTTATAATGTGTCAGAATTTATACTAAATGAATTATTAAAATAAACTACTAGTTCTATTATTCTAATGGATTAAGAACTGTTATCTGAGCAGAAATAAAAACATTGTCCTTGCTAAATAACTCTATGAGAATGCATAAACTTACAAGTACAAAAATATATGCATCCAAGGAAATAAAGTTTTCTACACAAGAAATATTTATTGAAAATTGGTCAAAATACATATATATACAATAAAATTATATGTGAAGTATAATAATTTATGTTTATGTTCTGAGTTTTGAGGAAGTCTTTCTCCCTGTCTCTTTGCCTAAAGTAATCATTTTATTATTTAGTTAATAATCATGTAAAGAAAATGAGATTTGTAATCTGATAAGGTTAGAGAAATTTTTATGGTGGTTATTGTTGTTAGGTGCCGTCTAGTTGGTATCCAACTCATAGTGACCTGGAGTACAACAGGGGAAACACTATTGTCAGTACTTCTCTGCTCTTCATAGGGTTTTCAATGGCAGATTGATTTTTGGGAGCAGGTTGCCTGGTCCTTCTCCGGAGCCTACAGCACCTGGTGTTCCCAGGCGGTCCCCTATCCAAGGGCTAACCAGGCCTGACCCTGATTAGCTTTGAGATCTGAGGGGATCACATGCCACAGTGGTAGGGCTACAGGCATATAGTTTGTTTAGATGTTCCAGTAATCCCTAATCTTGGGGTGGGCACACTAAGATACATCAACACTATATATTTTTAATGGGGAAGGAAAAAACAGCATATGATGTGAAATTCACTCGGATTAAATGAATTATGAGTGTGAACCTGGCACCTGCGCCCTCACCAAACGTTCACACCTATGGGGCACGGCTACTGCGACCCTTCAGGATTCACTTCCTTATACCATCTGAGGCTCAATGGTTCAGAGCTAATTCTCTGTATTTTTTCTCCCCTGTCTCCTGTGTCCTCTTGCCTTTTATTTGTATCAGTCTATAACTGCTACTTCCAATATTTGTACATTGCTAGTCATCCATCATCTCGCAAATAGTCATGTAGAAGGGGTATATGCAAAACACAGAGGAAAAACCAATCTCTTCTTTCCTGAACTCATCTTCTTTGATATTTTATTCAATAAGACTGGAAATAGAGAGGGACTGTTTATTTACTTTTTATATAGATTGTAAATACCTTTTCAGAAAGAAAGGTTCCACATGAAAAATTCACTCTATGTTTTTCAATGTGTCATTTGTAAGGGCATAGCCTGAAATTTAATATTTTATCTGCCAGGAAAATTTACCATATTTTACAGAGCTTAGCATATATGTGTTATGTATATACTATACTTAAATATATACACTCATTGACATAATACTTATATTTTAGAAATTTATCCTGAGCAAATAATCCAAATTTCTATATTTTTAGGAAACAATTCTTTCTAGAGTATTATTTATAACTATTAGAATCAGAAAAAAATGCATATAAAATTTATTTTTTATTTAAATAGTTATTGGAAACTCATTTGATCCAAGCTGCTAATGAAAGCACTGGGTTACAACCACAAAGAAAATTCCCATTCTTCAACAGAGCATAGATTTTAGGGAAGGAAGGTAAACACAGATAATAAACAAGAATTATGCTATAAAACATCAAATAATGTTTTGTGTTTAAAAAAATAAAGAAGGATATCTGGGAATATTTTAATATCACAGTACAATTGTTAATATATTGAGGGCTTTTTGCATAATAAAAACATAATCGTCATAGAGTCTACATTTATAACTGCCAAACATGGGGAATGATATTTTCCAAAATCATGGTGAAAGGAATTTTATGCAGTAGAAGATTTTTTTTTCTTTTTTCATCTCTTTCTTCATAGCATACAGCAGTATCAGCTTCATAAATTTTTGGAAGAATGGAGAAAATATGTATAATAAGGAATACAGCAGATTACTAGAATTAAATGACCTTCATAATGTTGATCTGTCTATCAGAATAAAAATACTGGGATTCAATGATAAATTTAAATAAACCCAATGAACATATTCAAATTATGCAATTCAAAATTGTTTTACTCCAAGAATTTTGGTGTTATGTTAAAAAGTTTTGAGCAATATATTATATTTGTATCCATAATGATTTCTGTCAACTAACATAAAATTATAGGATATACTTTACCTCTCTACAGCCATACCACCCTGGCATCTGATCCCTAAGGGTCAGGCCTAGTTAGTACGTGGATGGGAGACCGCCTAGGAACACCAGATGCTGTAGGCTTAGGAGAAGGACACAGCAGCCCACTCCCCAAAACAATCAGCCATTGAAAACTCTATGAATAATAGAGAAGCAGTGACATAGTGCCAGGCATGGCACGGTGTCAAATAGTTTTTCCTTCTGCTCTACATAGGGTCCTTAAGAGTCAGACATTACTCAATAGTATCTAACAACAACATACTTTACCTGATATCTAAATGATTTATGGTAAAACAGATTGAGCAGTTTGTTTCAGGAAGTATATTTAATTGTTTCCCAATCGTTTTGGGGAGTGGGCTGCCAGGTCCTTCTCATATTTTTGTGGGGCTGAGGCTCGAACCCAGGGCCTCAGAAAGCTCCAAGCTGCACTCTACCAAGTGAGCTAAACACCAGCCGCCTACCTACGCCTAGTTTTTAATAATTATCTTCTATTTATGTTATACTTTAAAATGAAAGACGTATTTGCTAATGTTGTTTATTTTTATTGAATCACTCATTTTCTCCCATATATTTGCAATATAAAAGCCAAAAGTTTATAAATGTAAGAAATATTGCCTAATAGGTTATTTAATATACCAGTGAGATAGGAATAGAGAAAACTACCTCAATGGGAATATCTCACAAACTCATTATTATTCATTGAAATTTTAATTAAATACCTTAGCTGTGTTAAATGTTACTTTTCCTAGAATGAATAATTAAGTTTTAATTCCATTATTGATAATTTACATTTTTGCATAATATGGAAACACTTTTCATTTTTCCATATTTCAATTTGTAAGAAACTCAATATTCTGGAACAATATTTTCATCAAAGTCCAAAAAAGGGACATTATTTTCTCTTTCCATACAGAGAAATTTTATTCTTTCATTTGATTTAAATCCTAGGGTTTGTGGCACCTCTACCTCTCTGAATATTTTTTTCTACCAAAACCTAGTATTTGTCATGTTTAGTTATAATGCATTTTTATAACCTAGCCCTCTGTTTAGTTCAAATTTACTATAGAAATTGACCCTCTGTTGTTTTCCTCGTGTACTTTTTAAGTCACATTTTCTTGGTTAGTTTCTTTGAAATATTTACTCTTCTTTCATTTTCTTGTCATTGTTGCATGGTAACATTTTTGTTCTTTTATTTCAGTGGCTTCCATTGGTTTATTTTTATGTGAACAGAGAAAATTACTCGAGGTCATGTTTCTGTGTGAACGTATTATTATTCTACATAAGGAGCGCACTGTATAATTGTTAAGGGTTGGACTTGTGGAATGAAACGTTCTGTTTCAGTAATTTTAACTCAAATTACTTTAAAATACTATCTTCACTTAGTTAATAAAATAACACTTGCTGAATTTTTTCATAGGATTTTTAGATTAATTAAGTCATCATTTATATTGATTTATACCAGAGTTTCCAATGTAGAGTGATTGCGGTTTTTCTGTCTTTTTTCTTCAAATCCCTTGCTCTTTAACATTTCCTCTCTTTTTCCCCTCCCTCCTCATTCTTGTCCTACTCATTATTTAATGATTATTGGCATTATCATTATTGCCAATATTGTTAGGTACCATTGAGTTGGGTTGGACTCATAGCCACCCTAGTAGGGTTTCAGTGACTGGCTGTTTCAGGATTGCTTCTGGAGTGGATTGCCACATCCTTCTCCCATTTTTGTGGTGCTGGGGATCAACCCAGGGCCTCAGAGGGCACAGAGTGGCACTCTACCAACCAAGCTAAACTCCAGCCCCATTACTGTCAATACCAATTATGAACCCCTTAGAGGAATCAAGAATCTCATTTATTCAATTTGTATTTGTTTACATATATTTAACAATGACTGAAAAAACAAAAGGCTATACACTTTGTTCTGTATTTTAAAAGAAAGGGCACAGGACATAAAATTGTCAGTGTTTGAGAAGATGCCTAAATCATGTTTCTTTACTGGTATATTTAGAAATAGGGAAATAAGCCTTTAATCTTAAATTGATAGCAGAGTTTCCTATGTGAAATTTAGCTCCTGTGGATGTGGGGAATTCACTCATAAGTGGATACAGCAATGTTTCTCCCTAACATGTCTCTTGCAAAGCCTAGATGGTCTCATTCTTGTTCAGCTCTCCTAGGATGTCCTTCCATCTTCCATCTTTGCCTTTGCCAAGCTTCAGTCTTTATTTTCTTTCCTTTTAAGGACAATTCTGACCAGTTGTTGTTGTTAGGTGCTGTCGAGTGTAGTCCAACTCATAGTGACCCTATGTACAACAGAACAAAACATTCCTCTGCTCTTCATAGGGCTTTCAATGGCTGATTGTTTTTCAAGATTGTTTTGGGAGTGGCTTGTCAGGTCCTTGTCCCATTTTAGCAGTGCTGGGGATGGAACCCAGGGCCTGAGAGTGTGGAGCAACACTCTACCAATTGATCTAAAATCTTCCTTGCCCCTGAGAACCTGTGATTTAAAATTGTTGTTGTTGTTGTCGTTAGGTGCCGTCGAGTCGTGTCTGACTCATAGTGACCCTCATAGGGTTTTCAATGGCTGACTGTTTCGGGATTGCCTTAGGAGTGGGTTGCCACATCCTTCTCCCATTTTTGCAGTGCTGGGAATTGAACTTGGGACCTCAGAGACTGCAGAGCGGTGCTCTACCAACTGAGCTAAATCCCAGCCCATGATTTAAAGTAGTTGCATAAATTATTCATGTCATGGTTATGAATCATTTTGTTTTTTCTGTTTTTTTATAGTTTTATAGTCTTTAAAATGTACAACCATGCCTTAAATTGCTTTAGGATGGAGACATTTTAAGTTTCCAAAATAACCAACCCTTTATAGAATTTATAGTTTGCTCTCCGTTATTTGCTTTGTAATTCAAGTCACCCTGATAAAAGCTGATATACACTGTGTGTATATTGTTGTTAAGTGCCATTGACTCATTTCCAATGCATAATGATCCTAATAGGGTTTTCAATGTCTAATTGTTTTGAGAATTGCTTTGGAAGTGGATTACCACATCCTTTCTCCTGAGAAGTACAACCAGAGTGCTCCTTGGAAGCAAGGATGGCTAGACTGTGTCTTACATATTTTGGACATGTGGTCAGAAGAGATCAATCCCCAGAGAAGGACATCATGTTTGGGTTTGGGAGAGTGGTGGGTCAATGAATAAAAAAGGAAGACCCTAAACTAGATGGATTGACACAGTGGCCGCAGCAGTGGGCACAAACATAAATAAGATCATGTGCATGGCACAGTGTCAGGGATTGTTCTGTTCTGTTGTACAAAGGGTCACTATGACTAAGACCTAACTTGACAACACCTAGCAACAATAACAAAGCATCTTTGTGAAGTCGTTAATGAGAGATGATATTTCTAATCAAGTTCATTTTATATTCCACAGGCATTTTTGTATGCCAACTATAAGGTTAGTAAATGTGTTTTCTAGATATCATAGATTGTATGCATCTGACTCTGACTCCAGCTCCCTATTTCAGCTATTCGGTGATTTCTTTATTACTTACATATTTTTCTGTATAATATAAAAGTAAATCAGAATCAAACAAA
This sequence comes from Pedetes capensis, assembly GCA_007922755.1. NCBI lineage: Eukaryota > Metazoa > Chordata > Mammalia > Rodentia > Pedetidae > Pedetes > Pedetes capensis. The sequence continues at coordinate 17,515 of VMDO01008527.1, forward strand.
ATCTCAAACACACTTTGAAGAAAAAGTTTTCATAACATGTATGCACTCACACATACAAACACACACATGAGAGTGTATGTACACATGGAATGTGTTAAACTGCCCCCTCAAAACATATATATATATATATATATATATTAGTTTTACTGAATGGTCACTTGGCATGTATTGCAGAAGAAATGTCCCTACAATATATAGTCATGCATGTGAAAGGAAATTTGATGTGTAATGTTTTTTAGATTAAAATGTCAGTGTTAATTTTTCAGTGAAGAGACAAAGGCATTATTGTAACAGACAGGCAGAGATGTGTGATATCAATGTCATTATATAAAAATAGAATAAGAGACATCATAGACGAGTCAGTATTATGTGAGCATTCACTATCAGCCATAAGGAGCCAGAGTTAATGTCTTGCTGAAGTCTTGTGTTTTCCTTCCTTTACCATTCCTCAGATATTCACAGAAACACCAACTTCCACAAAAATGTTCTTCATTTTTGCATTCATGTCTTTAGAAACAAATTAAAGCAAGCAGAATACACTGTAGGGAAAAAAATCAGCAGGCAGCCCTCTTGAAGACCTAAGCTGCATGTGGAGATAAAACTGAAGAGTCATACAGCCACCTAATTAAAGTAACTTTTGAGAAAATATAGAGCCATTCTAGAAGCACACACTTATACTAAAGGATTTTAGGGAGGGCATTTATATTTTTCTTATAAAGTTTGTGGTAACTTCAGAAATTTTCCTTACAGTATAGAGTTTGGGAAAAAAATTATTTCAAAGACCATAACAGGAAGTTTAGTAAGAGTAATGATAAGTTGGTAAGTTATTTTTCTATAATTCTCTCTTATCCATGTTCTTTTTTCTTTTTAACTTTACATGGAGTTTTGTTTTCAGGAAGGATTTTATCATTAAGTTAAACATGGGCCCAGTAAGGACCATAACTATAATCTACTGGTTTTTAAAACTGCATGGAAACGATAACATGATTGCAAAAGTATGACAAAAATTATAGGGAATGCATTCCACACATACTATTTATTTTGTACAAACTATATAATATTAACTATCAAAGTTAATATGATAAAGATAGCAAAATCATGTAATAAAATGTGGATATAATTTTATTTTTATTTCTGTAGGGAGAGAAAATCTAAAGAAAAGATTATCAAATTACATGAATCAGAAAGGCAATTTAGAAATTGAAACCAAAGGGCTGGGAATGTAGCTTAGTGGTAGAACACTCGTGCAGCCTGTGCTAGACCGTGAGTTCAATCACCAGTACACAAAAAAATGAAAGTAAAAAAGAGAGAAGAAAGAAAGAAAGAGAGAGGGAGGGAGAGAGAGAGAGAGAGAGAGAGAGAGACAGAGAGACAGAGAGACAGAGAGAGAGAGAGGAATGGAGGAAGGGAGCGAGGAAAGAGGAAAAAGGAAGGAAGGAAAGTAAAATATAAATTTCATTAGTGAATATATTGTTGTTATTAGATGCCGTGGAGTCGGTATCCGACTCATAGCGACCCTCTGTACAACAGGGGAAACACTATTGTCAGTGCTTCTCTGCTGTTCATAGGGTTTTCAATGGCAGATTGATTTTTGGGAGGGGGTTGCCAGGTCCTTCTCCCAAGCCTACAGCTTCTGGTTTTCCCAGACGGTCTCCCATCCAGATACTAACCAGGCCCGACCCTGCTTAGCTTCCAAGATCTGACGGGATCGGATGCCACAGGGCTATGGCTGCAGGCAGTGAATATATAGATCATTGCTTATAGGAAGCATAACTTGACTAGGTTAGCTAAAGCCTGCAAGTACCAAGACCAGGGATTAATTGAGCCTTTACCTGTACATCCTGGATAAGCTGTATTTTTCTAGGAAAAGAGGCAGTGGTATGTCACTTATGAGCACTATTTAATGGCTTGACAACATGGACATATTCCTTGAGTGCTTTAGAGAGGTCATCCAATCTGCCAAAGACTAATTAAAACCAGATATGTGTGAGTTATTACAGTTATGACCCAACAGTCTTTTCCCGCTAAGTAGTCTGCTGAATCCTTATTGCTCAGGGGCCCTTGACATCTGCATTACCATTTTCTTCTTCAATTACTATGAAGTAGCTTCAGTAGAGTGAAAATGAATGTCATTCTGCCTTTGAAGCTTTGAAAGTTAATTTGTTTTTAAACTTCAGACTTAAACTCCATGAACCAGAATTGTCAGAAATAAATACACATTTGTATATTCTTGTGGGATGTTCCAGCTTATCAATGTTGTACATAGACATATAAATACTCTAAACAACTGAGCTCTCAGTTTGTTTCAACATACTGTCAAATGGAGAAAAGAGCCTAAAACTTAATAATCTCGAGATTTCAAAAACTCAGTTGATTTTACATTAAATAAACAAAATGACAAGGTAAAAATTTACTTTAAAAATTATTTTATTAAAAACTAAAAAATATGCTGTTTAGCTGAATTTTAATTTGCATTTTAGAATATTTTACTTATACTATACTTTTTATGTGGTATCTTTTATGTAATTATGGTAAAAGAAGTATAATAAATGTGAATGATAAGAGCATTTTCTCACATCCATGAAGCATGCAATTAAACTCAAATAGAGAATCAGAAATCTTTTTGACCTGTATCAAATACCAAG
>VMDO01008527.1:20259-63599 GCA_007922755.1 Pedetes capensis
CAACTTCTGTTAATAAATATTTATTAGTTGCTGTTGAGTCAGATGTGACTCATAGTGACCCAAAGTACAGCAGAATAAAACACTACCCAACAGTGTGCCATGCACACTATCTTTTTTATGTTGAGCCCATTGTTGCATCCACTATGATTCTTACTATTTCAAGTTATGCCACATCAGCAAAAGGAGGTTCCAGGCACTTTACTCCATTCCCATCATTAAAGTTGATTCTGCTTAGAGGAAGCAAATCTTCTCCAGTTGTTTCAGGAATGGTACTTGCTAATCACAAAGTGGAAATTATTCTCAGTTCGCAATAATCTCTGTACTTTACACTAAGAATAGTCTTAGGAGTCTGTAAAGTATATTTAATAACAATAGATTTCATAAATATTATAAAGTATTTTTGCAATTGTGAAAACATTTATGTTCATGAAAGTGGGGTTTTCATGTGTCTGGTTGACATAATTTTTCAAGTGTTGTCCTTAAATAATATTCATCTATTCCCCCCAAAATTTCTTGAAGAATTGAATATCAGGCTCCCTTCTAGACAGGGTAAGATACAGGAATGAAAAGATCAACGTACCTATGCCTCTTTGGCTTTACATTATGTGGGAGGGGAGGTAGACAATAAACAGATATATAGAAGATCAAATGATGGCAGTTGTCTTGGAGGAAAATAAAACAGGGGAAATTGGATAAAAATAATCATATTGGCTTAGATCGATGTTTTATATGTGGTCAAGTAGAGTGTCTGATTAAGAGAGATAAATAACACTGTAATTTGAATAGGGAAAATACAACTTAAAGAATTAGCTATAAAAAGGGACTGGAGAAACAAGGAATTGGCTCATGTGGACTAAATGAAATGCTAAGGAATACAGGGATTACAACTGGAGATGCAAGGAGCACCCTAGGGCTTAAATGGAGCACCCACTGAAGGGGATCTCCCTCCCATCTGCAACTGAGATCCCACCTCTGTTAGAAGGGTTGTGTCGGTGGCTCCTCTGGTGGAAATATGCCCTTCTCGTGCTGGACCAGCAGAACTTGATGGAACTGTGTTCTCAGTTTGACTCATTGCTGCGTGTGGATGATGACCTTGTCGGTGTCATGGAGGTGCTGCATGCACTCTGGAAGTGCTTACTTCTGCGTGCAGCAAAACAGATACAGAAACTACACCAGCACCAGGGAGGAGGTAGCAGAGCCCACCAGAACCAGGAAGCAAAATTCTTTCCTCACACGGTATTTCTCCAGTTACCTCTATTGATAAGGCTTGAAATCATGTTAGCTAACCAAGTAAAAACACCAGAACTGAGATCTCTTTTCACAGATCGAGGCAATTGACAAATAGTTTGAAGCTTAGAGCAATAAATATCTGATGTGTAGAAAAGTCAAAGTAAGTTTTTCTGATAAAGAGAAGAACTTGGAGGAAATAAGAGAACAAGTCATGCAAATATGGAGGGAAAAATATTCCAGAGATGTGAAATAAGTGCAAAATGGCTGAACTCAACAACATGCTGAACATACTGGTCCTTAACAATGATGCCAGCTTTTCTGGAGCAAGCAAAGGGAGGAAGGATGTAGTAAAACATGAAATCAGTAGAGGAGCAGGGGCAGAAGTAAAGCCAAATAAGGACTATGTATTTTACTTTCACTGAAAAGGGAAGTAATCCAGTGGTTTTGAATAGAGAATTAATTAATATGACCTGGTATCTATTAATAAAGTTGGCTGTGATTCGTTTGTTAAACACAGAGAATGTAGGTGAAGAGTAGAAGGAAGGACACAGGTAAGTCATTGTAGTGATTGAGGGTTGCTGTTTAACTGGACAAGAATGTTGATGGTAGAAATGGTGATCAGTTGTCAACATTTCAATGTGCATGCGCGCGCACACACAATAACAATAGCATTAACAAGACACAAAATAATATACACAGGTTTAAAGCAAGACTGAAACCCAGCAAGACAAACAAATCCATAGCTTCATGTCTGGCATCTGGCACATGCAGTGGCATCATCTGGGCTCCAACCGTCTTCGGAAACATCTACCCCTTATGGCCTTGCTGTTTTCAGCCTATCTGAGCTCTTTCTTAGACTGTATTGGTAGCTGGCAGCTTTCTTCAACAGATATCCTACCTCCCTGCCATCTCTAACATCCTGGGCTCTCCACTACAGCTTAGGCTTTACCTTCACAGATCCGTTTGGTACTCCGCACTGGGAGTCTGACCATATTAGACATTGCCTGGCCTCCCAGACCTTTTCCTGGAACATTGGTGCAAGCCTCCCTGACCTGGGAACTCTTGGGTTCTGCGTGTCTGTAAAAGCACCACCAATGGACAATGCCAACATGTACTGCCAGTTGTAGAAGTCTCTGGGCCCTTTCTGACCATGGCTGCAATGACTTCTGGGTCACTGGGACTGTCTGAATCCAGGAAAGTTCTTCCCTAACCATCTCTGTGTGACAAGGATTCCCTAATTTTAATGAAAATTTGCTCAATTGAGCGCATAGTTTCATGCCCTGGAGCTTTCCATATGAGGGATCTGGACAGTTCTTGATTTACCTACCCTCCATGCTGGTTTCCCCTTGTTTTATTAGGGCTTCCTTTCATGGTACTAATCTCTTTTACAATCACAGTCTCTCTATCTGCAACCTTAAGTGGGCTTGTTTTCTGTCCAGACTTTATATTTTTCCAAGGCTTTCTGCTCTTTCTTTTTGCTCCTTTTCTTCATTATAAATCTAGCAAAAAGCAGCCAGCAAAATTTATACCATAGCCACACGCTCTACTGTCTTGAAATTTTCTCAGCCATTTTTCCATTACTTTTGAGTTCAATTACTTTTGAATTCAGCTTCTTTCAAAATTTTATGATCTAGGCAAAACACAAATTCCTTACTAGAATATAATACAAATGGCCTCTAGTTCAATTCCCAAGAGTTGTCCTTCCCACACGAAATCACATGAGCACTGTCTGCTTTTCCTTTCAGCATTATGGACTTCTGAGCTCCCATTAAACTCAGCTTACAGAATTCTAGGACTTCTCTAGCTCACATCTCCAACCTTCCAAATTCCTCCTGCAAACCACGTCCAAAGGCTTAAGAAACACATGGCCTGGTTTAATGACAGCAATGATCCCACTTCTCTGGTACCAATATTTGATATTAGTTAGCTTTTTCATCATTTTCTAAATCTTTCTGCTCTTTTTGCCCCTTCATTATAAATCCAAAAAAATTAAAAATGGGTTGGGGTTGCAGCTCAGTGGCAGGGCCCTTGAAAAATATGTGTGAAGCCCTATGTTCAACTCTCCAGCACTGCAAATAAATAAATAAAATTTTATTTTTAATTTTGAGTATGTTTATTTTGTGATTATTTTGGAAACATGACAATTATATGGTAGAAGAAAAGCTAATCAAATTGTTTTGCAAGTTTGTTATTAAAGTCATTTTCAGGAGATAAATATTCAATTCTTATTATAGAACATACATTTTCATGATCCTGAATTTAATTAAATAGTTTTCATTCTTCATGAATAATTTAAATAATATTAACTACCCAACAATGAATAGTGTGCAAAGCATTGAGAAATCATGCACTGGAATACATTTTCCTCTATAATCTAGAGACTACAAAATGATCCAGGTTATCTGGTAACAAATTTACTTTGTCATATACAACAATTTTTTCTTCTCTTTACTTCAGTTTTGGCATCTGTAAAACTGAAAATAATTGTTATTGATTTTATTGAGCTGTTTTCAGGAAAATGGTAAATGTTTAGATTGCTTACAATAATAATGCTATTGCTGGTGTGTTATTAATGTTAAGCCTTGTCTTTTGAGTAGATATGTATCTTGTTATTGAGAATAGAAGCAAATATATATATATATATATATATATATATTTTTTTTTTTTTTTTTTCCAGTAATGGGCAGTTGGACCCAGGGTCTCATGCATCCTAGGCAAATACTGTACTACTGAGCTCTAATCTCATTTTTTCACTTTTTATTTTCAGACAGGGTTTTGCCAACTTGCATAGGCTGCCTCTGGCCTCAAACTTTTGATTCTCTTTCCTCAGCCTCCTAAGTCACTAGGATCACAGGCATGCGCCTGGTCCCTGGCCAGATAAAATAACTTTATTTGTTCATTAATGATACATGTAACTTGTATATCATTACAGTGTATAAATACAGTCATATAACTAAGTGACATGCAAGATTTTCCCTTCAAACTCTGCCCAACTTCAGCCTCTCCTCTATTGACTGCATTCACATCATCCCATATTCAAAATATATTTTCACTTAGGTTATGGCTCAGAGATGAAAAATGAAATATTCATGTTGTGTTTAGGCATTTTAAGAACATGAAGAAAAAAATAATAAAAAGAATATCCTAAGATGTACAAGTTTAGAAATATCAATATGTGATATTTAAATTGGGAACAGATGGCACATATATGTTAATATATTTTAAATATTACATAATGCTATTGAAGGTCATCAGGAGATATACCAGATTAAACTCTCATTTATAAAATATGAGGTGGAAATTAGGTCTTAAGGAAATAAGTAAAAAAATGAGCCATTGTAAGCTCAATACTTCTAAAGTAGCTATTCAGAAACACATGAATAAAATGGAATTTATGATCTTGAATTTTAAGGTAGAGTCTACATTTAGATTTAAAAAGAGCATGTGGATATAATACTGAAGATCTCAATGTGCGTCCAAATTCAAGGATTTTTTTCATGATTTAAGGATTGTGTTTTTTATTTTATTTTTAAAAAATTATTTTTAACAAAACAAATATTGTACATAATTATAGGGTAATATGATTTTTGATATAAGCATGTATTGTGTAATGTTTAGATCAGGTTGAACATGCCTATCTCCTTGAATATTTATTTCTTTATGGTAGAAATTCAGAATCCTTTGACTGTAAGTGTTTATTTTTAAGTAAAGCATCATAAGCATATGAATAAATTAAATAAGTAAACATTAATACAATAGTTATTCTCAAATTCAACATCTTAGTGAATACTAAGAAAACAGAGTAATGTGTTAGAATCGGAAATACAGGTTACTACTTTGAGTATAAGATATAATTCTTGCTGTTAGGTGCTGTCCAGTCACATCTGACTCATGGTGACCCTACGTACAACAGAATGAAAAACTCTCAGATACTGTGCCATGCCTGGCACTGTTGTCAGTGCTTCTCTGCTATTCATAGGGTTTTCAATGCCTGATTGTTTTTGGGAGTGAGCTGCCAGGTCATTCTCCCTAGCCTGTAGCACCTGGTATTCCCAGGAGTTCTGCTTAGCTTCCAAGATCAGGCATGATTGGATGCTAGGGTGATATGGCTGCAGACATAAGATAGTTAATTACCTTTTTAACACCAACACCACCACAAAATTAATTAATTAATTAATAACGTATTTAATGAGATATATTAATATCCAAAATACACAAACAGAGGAGTGTCTCCTTGAAAACAAGTGTCTTTCTTATAGATTATTTGTGAAATAAGAAGATCTAAGTGCAAATTTTAAACTTCTTTATCTCCTATCATTAACTTTTGGAAAAGATGTGGGTTTTTTTTTTTGCCCAGATTTTAGTTAAACCAGTCATTATTTTTTCAGTTATGATAAAAACAAATATATTCTGTAATGTAGTATGTCATTATTTATATAATACAATATATGATCATGATAAATATGATATTTATACTGTAATGGACTATTCTCATTTGTAATTTAACATGAGAGGAGATAAAAACTCTTGGTCAAAATTCAATTCTTAAACTTGATGGGGTTCCGAGCATGCTACCTCAAAATATCGTTCTTTTACTATGGAGTTGGGAAAGGGAGATATAGGAAAGACTCTCTGACCTTGATCTAAAAGGGCCCCCAGACTTGCATGTGGAGGTGCCCTTGCTATAGCCAGAGGAAAGGAGAAGCCTACCTCTGGAGATGAAGGGGTGCAGGGGGAGCTCTAAGTAGCAGGTCTTGCTTAGCTTTCCCGCTTTACTACTCCTGTTTCATAAGGCTGAGGTCTTACCTACTGTCATGCCTGTCTTCATCTTCAGCCATTTTCCCACAGATTTTCACTTTTTCATCAATGCTAGCATCAAAAATCTCATGTTTAACTATTTTGCAAGTCTTCATTTCCATATATATTCTGTATCAGGCAAAATGTATATTAAATCAATCCATACGTTCTCCTCTTGCTAATCTTTTGTTATAGATCCCCAGTCAAGAAGCCAAAAAGGTAGAGGGAAAAGAATTTCCTTTTCTCTACAGTTTCTGGCTACAAGGATGGGAGATCATTATTTGGGATACTTTATTGGTCTGGAGGCTAAGGTGAAATCTGAGACCTCTGACAAAGGCAAACAAAGAAAATTTCTTACTGAATTCAGCATTCTAGGTCAGCAGGATACAACTGAATGTTTGCTGTTGTTAGGTACCATCGATTTGGGTCCAACTCATAGCAACCCTCATAGGGTTTTCAATGCCTGATTGTGTCAGGATTGCTTCAGGAGTGGGTTACCACATCCTTCTCCCGTTTTTGCTGGGCTGGGGATCACACCCAGGTCCTCAGAGAGTGCAGAGCAGCGCTCTACCAAAGGAGCTAAGCCCCAGCCCCAATTGAATACGCGTGGTAAAGTCTCTTTATATTTCTTTCTTTCCAAATTCACGTGAGAGTATCAAAGACCTGAAAGAATGAATTCTTCGGTGGTTTTCATGAATTTGGTTTGGAATAACAACTGTTCAGTGGTCCTTTCCCTCCTGGGAATAGCTACTGCTTTACAAGTTGTCTTATTTTGCTGTCGTGAGAGCCTGCCTTTGTATCTAGTTTACTTTCCACATGTCAAGAGGGACCAATCCCTGGAGGAGGACGTCGTGTTTTGGAGAATGGCAGGTCAACCACAAAATGGAAGACCCTCTACTAGATGGATTGACACAGTGGTTGCAACAATGAGCTTAAACATAAAAAACGATTGTGTGCATGGCACAGTGTTGAGAGTGTTTTTTTTCCTTGTACATAGGGTCACTATGACTCAGACTCAACTCTATGGCACCTAACCAAAACAACATCCATTAGTTTGAAGACCTGAAGAGACGTAGGTGGCAGGACAGATATACGGCTTGCAGCTTGCGTCTTGCCTTTTTCTTTTTTTTTTTTGCCAGCTGTAAGGTTTTCTTCTGAGTCTCTTTTGTCTTTTGGAGGGCTCTGGACAACAAGGGCAACTTCATTTGCAGCCTTCTTTGGGATGTCATTTGCATCTGTAGTTAAGTTGTAAAAAGTCTTATTGGTTTTAAGTCATAAAAGAATTATTGGCTTTTGTTTGAGGTTGTAATTACAATAGCTATACCTTTGAAGATTGTGAATTTTTTTGTTAAATGTCAATACTCCTCAACTTATGATAGTGATAGGGAGGTTGGCTTAGACATTAGCAGGCAATATGGAGGAAAAGGGAATTGAAAATGGGTCCTACCCCTGTCCAAGGCCTTGAGCCATTTACCAAACAAAGCCCCTCAGCACTTGTCTCCCTGGGCACCCAGGGCTCATATCACACTGGGCATGCCCTGGTTTGAATAAAACTAGGAAGAACATGTGTCCACGCCCTTCTTTTTCCTTCTTTTTTCTCCACTTGCCTTTGGCTCTCTTCTTTCTCCAGCAACCTCGTGCCCCCTCTCCCTTCTCTCAGGCCCATTATCGTCTCTGTCCATCAAGGTACTTTTTCCCTCTAAAATCCTGCTTAATTCTCCTGTTTTCTGGCTTCTTCACTTTTCCCAGGAGAACAGAAACTTCCTAATGCCAGGTGTCCTCTCTAGGTGCCTCAGTTTTCCCTGTAATTATTCCTTAGAGGGGTACTATCTTTAATAAACCTATTCTGTACACTCTCTTGTAACTTTTTGTGTCAGGTATAAATCATTTTACACACCAGATCAAGGACCAGAGTTTTGCTGCCAAATTCCCAGACCCCTGCTCTGGACCCACCTCTCCCTGATCCCCACAAATGTCTGGTAACAATAGGTTTACATCCTGATAAATCTCTTGTATGTTGAAAATATCATTAAGTCAAAATGATTTAATAGGCCTAACCTGCTGGACATCACAGCCTAGCAACACAACATAATGGACAATACATTTCATACCCTTATAGTTGGTTGATCGGGAGGTGCCGCTGACACTCAGGGGTGCTGCCAACATCACAAGAGAGTATTGTATGGCCTATCACTAGAACTGGCAAAGATTAAATTTCCCAATTTGAAGTAAGATTTCAGTTGAATGAGCATATAGCTTTTGTTCCGTGGTAAGGTTAGAAAAATCATAAGTGGGACCATCTTCTGTACTACTGGATGCTTTTTTTTATTAGTCTGTCTTTGGTAACAGCCCCACGTAGGACACCAAAAAGAAAAGACTTCTTCCTCCCTTATGCACTCAAGCTAATAAGTCTGTCTAGACCTCAGCCGGACTCTCTTGTATATCACGGGATACAAAGATAGACGACTTAACTCTTTGACTAATATCAGGACACATATGTCAAAAAGTGAGCATGTGTGAATTTGACAGAAAATCAAGAAAGTGTTAGAAAAAGTTATTTTGCAAAATGTTGGTGGCAGCTGCCGTAAATGCATGTGTCTTATACAATCCAGAAGCAAGACAACATTGATTCAATTTGTAGTTCCATTGCCAGAGGGAATGATTGCCATAGGTTAACAGAATCATAAGGTAAAACACAACCGAGCCAAAGGCAGGCCTTTGAGCACTGCAAAATTCATGACCAGCGTGGGTGATCATCTCCCTGTCAAAGAACCTACAAGAAGATACAATAGATGTTCAAGAAATAAAATTCAGACAAGAACAACTGTCTGAACTATGTGCTGTATCCCATCTTATTGCATGTAAAAATATCATATTGTCATACCTAACATGGCTTTTTCTACCTGCTGTTTTGTATTTTCAAATGGTTTTTGTGGTATAGTGATTACATACCAGTATTAATTACATAGACAATTATACATTTTTTCTTATGATAGGTTTTTCTGCATCCAAATGATGCATTTTGCTAATTACATGATGGCTTCACTCATTATGCAGTCCAATTATTCTGATGATCATATTCTTGTTTTGTTCACTGTAATGAAGGGTTTCTGGAAATAAAATGCATATTGCCATACATTTTGATTTGAAATTGGTGGTCAAAGGGTTAAAAAACTAAAACTGAGATTTCTGCCCCTGCCCAGATGGAGGGTTAGATACTTCCACTAGAATACAGCTAAAATTTCAAAAAATGCATTCATTAATGGATCTGTAACATGCAAAGGTAACTCTCTTAGTGGACAAAAAAGTAAACTGAATTATGAGCAGTAAGCATAATCCAGAAGACAAATGAGATTAAATATAGAATAGAATTTTCTATTGTACCAGTCACAAGAAAGGAAGCTAAACCAGGGACTGGTGTTTAAACCTGAAGACCTAAGTGATTAAAATATAGTATTTTCAATAGTTAAATAGCTTCCCTTTTAGAATATACCAAATCTTTAAGTCGAATTTTCCAAATATTCTGGGGTTTGTTGCTGAATTCTTTACTATCTTCCACCAGTCTGTTTGTGCTTTGATATGAAAATATGAACAATTTTCATCTGCATATTCACTCACAATTCCCACAAACTTACATAAGTGATATTCTAATACTCTATTAATATGTCCACTGTCCAAAATTAGCATTGACTCTTCTGTGCAAATGCCTTTATATGTGATTCAAGAAAGTGTAACTAACACATTAATTTTTATGCGGATAACCACCTAAATGCCAAAGCCTTTTTATTTGACTCATTCCATCTGACTTTCAAATATGAAGAGACATATGGTTCTAAATGTATATTAAATACCATAAGATGAGATCCCTATAAAATGAGAAGGATTAAAACTATTTAGGAAAGGTTTTAACTCTTTGAATGTATCATACATCATCCATAGTTACGATCCTTGAGCAAAAGACAAAGGTAAGATGTCAGTTTCTTTTTTTTAACCATTCAGAATTTTACTTCACCTTTAGAGGTGAATTAGTACAGATATAACTATTGAAATACAAAAATTCTTAAAATAAGGAATATATATTTATAAATTCCCTAGTAATAATCACTGTTTCTACCTTCTTAGTTCCATCTCTCCTGCAAGTTAAACTGATAATTTGTAACTTCAACCTCTGCCATTTCCACAATTTGGTACAAATGTGCCGAGCACTCAGTTAGGTCTGGGATGCATCTAGGATCTGGATGCCCAGTTTTTAAGGTTGAAGAAGAAAAGATTCATTTTATTCAGAGCTATTAGCTCCTAAGAAATTCAATTTTTAAACACACCATTTCTTAAAATGTCAATAATTTGAAAAATGATGAGAGACATAACATAAGAAGTAAATTACTCAATTTCTTCATTCTGCAGAGAAATAGCAGTTATTCGCTCAATTACTCTTATAGTTAACTATCTTCACTCATCATACATGTGTTGTTGGAATTATCCTATAGAACTATGTTTCGAATTTTGGATTTTTTATTCTCCTATCAATATATAGTTTTAACTATCTGAAAATTAGAGGCCCAGGAGGTAGAGGGAGGAGGATCAAAACATTAAGGCCAGAAGTGCCCTGTGTGACTTAGCAAAACCATATCTCAAAATAAAAAGTAAAAACTGGGCTTGATGTACAGTTCAGTGGCAATGCATTTGCAAAACATTCCTGAGGCCCTGGGTTCAAACCCTAGTACCTACATAGTTGATGAAAACAAACGAAAAATACAAATCCGACTAACAGTCTTTTCCGTTTCTTTCTAATGTATACTTTGTTAATCTACTGTTACTTATTGAGATTACCTTAACTATGTATTTGGAACACTTCTTCAACTCATTTCAGCAATTATTTCCCTAAACAAATTATTCTGTTAATTGGAATTGCTACAAAGTAATCCATCACTTTCCAAACCTCTGTTCCTTTGTGAAATCTTGTAAGTATTTCTTCTAGATTTTCTGTTTGCAATTACCCAACTTCCACTTGTGTAAGCATGTTACTGTCTTCCATTCATCAAACTCATCCCTCCTACTAGGATTGTACTTTTAAAGGGAATATTTCAATGCTGCTTGCTGGGCTGTCTTCCAGGATCCTTTCTGGTGAATATAAATATAGTGGAAGTCAGCTGGTGAGGGAAAAAGCAATTTCTAAATCAAGTATATATGGAAAAAAGCAATCCTCATCACATATCCAGATACATTTAAAAAATATTTCTCTCAAAGGAAGTAGTCTTCCATAAATATGGTATATCAAAATTCACTGTAATGTTTCTTTTTCTTTGCTTTACCTTAGAAAATGCTGTTTAATTTGTATTTTCACTAATATCTTTCTACTTAAGTAAGCCTAGCCAAACAAAATTATATACATAAAGTTAATTTTATTATCATAAAATAATTATTGTTGTTGTTGTTAGGTGCCATCGAATCAGTATCCGACTCATAGCAACCCTGCATACAACAGGGGAAACACTATTGTCAGTGCTTCTCTACGGTTCATAGGGTTTTCAATAGCAGATTGATTTTTTTTGGGGGGAGTGGGTTGCCAGGTCCTTCTCCCATGTAAAATAATTAGGTGTGTGATAAAAGTACTTTTTAATAACATTCCAAAGAATATCATACACACACACACACACACACACACACACACACACACACATTCTTGTTGTTGTTAGGTGCCATCAGGTCAGTGTCTGACTCAAAATGATCCTATGTGAAACAGACGAAACACTATTGTCAGTACTTCTCTGCTATTCATAGGGTTTTCAATGGCTGATTGTTTTTTGAGAGTGGGTTGCTGGATCCTTCTCCCATATATATTCTATACATTATACATATGTATATATAATATATATGTGTGTATATATATATAATATACATATACATTAAATATATAGGTTTAATGTATATTCCATAGGAATAGAAAATATATAAATTTCTTTCTTGCTATAAGAGCAGACTGTTCAGTTCATTCCAGCCAAGAAGCTGGGAGATGCCCTCTTGTGCTTCCTCCACTGGCATTGCAACATTAGGCCAAATCAAAAACTTGTATAGAGTGGTCCTCTACCTACTTACAGTAGTGCAGCTGAGCTGGTAACATGAAGAAACAGCAGGCGAGAAGGCAGGACAGCATTGACAGCAGCAGTGAAGACATCAGTCAGCAGTGGCAGGAGCAGAGCTGGGGACCCTACCTGATTAGCCAGAGCTATTGGGGTGCTGGAGGCTCTGCTAACAGAAGAAGATAAAGTGCATTCCCTGCAGCTCTGGGATCATCAGCCGCATGACCAGGAGCTGCTCCAATTGGAGTCAGCACGCGGAGGCTTTGGGACTCCTGCCAACCCCCAAAAAGCAGAGTGTGGCCTCACCCCCCCTGAAGCCCTGATCACCAGTTGTGGGGCTGGAAGCTGATCCAATTTCAGCTAGTGCAGGGCTCGCGAGGCTCCTGCTGACTTTGGGAAACAGAGCACAGAGCACAGGCTTCTGTGCAGCTCCGAGGGTGCCAGCGGTGGAGCCAAGAACCATGTGGCTCAGACAACAACAGCCAGGGAAAGGTCACAAGCTCTGTGGCATTAAGGAGGCAGAACCAACTAATTGACAGGCACTAATTGACCAGCTAATTGACAGGTAAAGCAGCAAGACACTGACAGCTCCAATTGACAGCGGCAGAAGAAGAGAGGTCAGGAGCAGAAACAGCAGAGGGTAATGATAGCTGTCTCCTGAACAGCAGCATTGGTGACAGCAGTGACAGTGCTAAGAGGCAGCTGAACAGTTCCAGTAGATTGACTGGGGGCAAGAAGGAGGGAGACTGTGAAAGTAAAGAGAAGGATCATTGTTATTGTTAGGAGCTGTTGAGTCGTGTCTGACTCATTGCGACTTTCATGGGGTTTTCAGTGGCTGATAGTTTGAGCATCACCTCAGGAGTAGATTGCCACATCCTCATCCTGAAAAGAGGGTTGCTGTTGTTTCTAGGTGCTGTCAAGTGGGTATCTGACTCACAGTGACCCTATGTACAGCAGAAGAAATAGTATTGTTAGTGCTTCTCTGCTATTCACAGGGCTTTCAATGGCTGATTGTGTTTTGGGAGTGGGTTGCTGGGTCCTTCTCCCAAGCCTGCAGCACCTGGTGTTCCCAGGTGGCCTCCCATCCAAGTACTAACCAGATCAAACCCTGCTTAACTTCCGAGGTCTAATGGGATTGGATGACACAGTGGTATGGCTGTGGGCAAAGAGAAGGATAGGTGGCTGTAAAGAGTTAGAGAAGAGAAAACTCAGGTCTTGGTCCCTAGAAAAGTTCCAGAGAGCTGTCGAATACTTAGGAGAAAGGGTTTCAGACAGCCCCGGGCACTGGAGCTGTAACACTGACCACTGTCAGGGCTGAGGATTCTGATACCAAGGTCTGCCCAGAAGCTGCAATCCCAGCTGCTTAGGATTGAAGGCTTAGGAGTCCCAACTCCTTATCCTACATAAGAGCTGTAACTCTTACAGGCTGAGGACTCTTGCTCTTCGCCCACATGAGAGTTGTTAACACTAGAGGGTGTCGCTTGCTGCCGCTTGCTGCTGCTGCTCCACTGTGTTTGCTGCCACTGTTTTTTGGCGTCAAATGCCTAACTCCACAAAAGCTGCCCTAGGGCCAACATTTAAAGGGCTTCTGCATGCCTATCAACAATTTCTATCCATATAGAGCAAAAACACCCTAGACAGATGACTGGGGATACTAAATACTGCTAAGAATGCATGTAAAATCAAAACATATAGATTCTAATTATAAGGAAAATGATATGCATTTATAACCACTATGGACTAGATAATAAGATGTAGTCTCACAGTTATCTAGATATATTTTCTCATTTGTGCTCAAAAGAACCCAATGAGGCAGAAATTACTTCTAATTTTACTAAATAGAAAATGAAACTAAAATGTGAAGTATTAAGCAGTTTAGGCCAGATAGCTATTGAAAACCCTATGTACAGCAGAGAAGCACTGACATAGTGCTGGGTATGGCACAGTGTTGAGGAATGTTTCCTTCTGTTGTACATAGGGCCACTGTGAGTCAGACCTGACACGACAATACCTAACCACAACAATATCCTTGTGCACACCTGTAATCCCAGCAACTCAGAAGCCTGAGACAGGAGGATTGTGAGTTCAAGGTCAGATGCAGCCTGTGCAATTTAGCAAGATTATATGCCAAAATAAAAATAAATAAGGGGCTGGGGTAGTGATGAGAACTGTGTGGCCTGCAGTAGGCCCTGAGTTAAAGCCCCAGTGCTACAAAAAATTAAGCAATATAGTTATGATCACAACAGGAAAGTAGTATATGTGGATTAGAAATTAAGAACATCTAGCCCACATCCTCTGCTATGGTGCTGTATTATTCTTCCCCTACCTATTGGCTAGCATAGTAATATTCTGGATGGAATAGTAAAAGTAGTTTCATGAAAGTTTATAAAAGATGAAATAATTATTAATGGAAATATATACCTCTGAAGCTTAAAACATGCAAGTTACCATTAGTCTATGCTACCACATGAGCTATGAATAAAGTCAGCCATAGGCACATGGTCAGCAAAAAATTAAACATGAGTTAAACAAAGACTTCAGTGATGATTCAGGTTGTGATCTAAAGAGCTGGGAAAGTAGAAAGCTATTGATCACATTTTTGCCAGTCTCTCCATGGAATGGCACGATCTTATTCACCATTTGGAACTCAGGTGAAATGTTCCAGATATAGGGAATGCAGTTTCCAAGAGCAAGAGGGAAGAAACCAAAAGAGAGCTACAGTACTTGTAAGTCGGATTTGCAATCACAGTGACAGGGATATGGATTCCGGTATAATCCTATCAACTCTACAATGCTATAAAGTTGCATAAAATTTAAGCCACCATTCCACATTTCTCAGGCAGATATAATAACACTTAATTGACAGAGACATGGTACAGCACTGTATGTGACATAAAAAAAGTACTTTAACAATGTTAATCCCCACCTTCTGGCTTTGTTCTGATGTTTTATCTCCATCCATTTCGGGCTTAGTAATTAGCACGAGTCCCAACTCAATGGGTACATTTAGGCATCTTAAACATTGTGTTCAATTCTTTATTCAACAACCCTATATTGCTCTCCTATTGAGAACTACTCTACTAGGAGTAGTTATTACTTTTCCTTTTTTGTACAAAGATGATATTCTCTATGCACCTGAAAAACAGTTTGCTTCTGGCAAACTGCAAATGAAACACCTGCTTGCAGAATACATATGGGGAAGCCTGCAATGGCTCATAGACTGGCAACACATTTTGCCTGGCAGTTTCCTTAGGTGTAATGAATTGGGAAAATGTGTCTTTTACAGAACCTTAATGACTTTCCATAACACAAGTAGGTAGAAAAATATGAGGAAACTGATAATTTTAGCACCTGTGTTTGTTTAATTCTAGCCAAAGCAACAACTGATGTTTGCGAGGAAATCCAGAAACATTGGTTGTGAGAAAATAAATGAGGTTCTGCTTAATTCCAAACTCTAAAATTTTTTACAGTGAGTTTTGAATAATTTACAAATAATCCCTCAAGATACGAAATGAGCCCAGATGATGTCCTAATTTTAAACATTGTCTTGGTGAAAACATTTTAGATAATTCCTAAAACTTTGAGTAGATGTGACTCCAGAGTTTGGTGACTAATGAAACACTTAAGTACATGTGTGTCAAGAGTTCAAAATAAGACTCCACAAAAGAATGAATGCGATGGGAAAAAATGATTTAATTTTTCAGTGACAATTAATTGTATTCAAAAGTAGACCTGATTACATTATTCTTATCAGAGATTCTTATTAATGATTCATTGGGAACCATAGTAGTTATTTCATAAAAAGTGTGCTTTGGAATCAGACACCTAACCATCCTTTATTCAGTGTTGACTATTTGGAAAGGTACCATTTCCAGACCTCAACTCACTCATTCCTAAAAGAGAGCCTATTTTCATTTGTGTGGGGGGGGTGTTAGGAAAACTATATTCTAATGAATTAGAAAATCTGACTGATATCAAACATTTAAATTGAAGTAATCACAATATTACCTAACAATATCGTCATAATATTATCTTGAACATAAATATCATAAATAATAACTTTTATAATAACTGATTTTTCAGAAAACCCTATTTTCTTTTACTTTCAAATATTTTGAATATTTATCTTTTAATCAACCAAAGAACTTTCTATGTACAAAGTCATATGAAGGATACAAAATTTGCATAAGCTATGTATATATTTCTTTTGGAAATTTTATCCTTGTTGAAAGGAAAAGAATTATACTCACTTAAACAATTGACTAGCAAGACAATATAATAAAATTATGGGATGTATGAAATCTAAAAACGCAGGCAATATAAACCAGAGACCAGTGATATCAATAAGATTCAGAGATTTTGGGGAGAACTACTTTTACTTAACACTTCAATTTTGTAATTTATCAGTGTCTATTATTGGGTTCTGTCAAGTTCATAAAAAAGAAAGCAAGTCAGAGAAATAGTCACCCCAGCGGTGCCTCAGCAAGCATGACAACTAAATGCCATGTGGGATTCTAGGTAGGACCTCAGAACAATAGAAGGGCATTAGGTAAAAAGCAAAAACAATTAATAAAGCATGGATTTTAGTTAATAATAATATATCAATGCTGGTTTGTTAATTGTGGCAGAGGTACACCACGATGACTTCAATGATAGGGAAAACTAGATGTAGGATATATGGAGTCTTTCTGTAGTTTTCATCATCTATGGAAATCTATAACTGTTCTAAAATTAAAAGTTTATCTTTTAAAAAACATCAAAAGTTCATTAAAATACTATGATCCTCACAAGACACCAAGTCTAAATCCTTTGGCAAATTCCTACTCAACTTCTAAAGAACCTTTCTAGTATCATTGAAGATTTTCTGATCTATGTACAAAAATGCCCATGTGATCATCCAAGCTTCTATAATTAGGAATCCATAAGTAGACATGAATAGATTTATAAAATCTTATATGGAGCATATAAGTAATGAAATAAATGTAACAGTATTTAAAGTACTGTATCAGTCTCCTACATTGATTTTAAAATAATTTACCACAAATTTAGTGGATTAAAACAATATATATGTACTATTTTGCACATCTATTGGTCAGAGTTTATTTTCGCTGTATATGTTTAAGGTTATAGTATGTTTTGATATATTTGTGCATGGTGAAATTATTGCTACAGGCAAGGAAGTGGAGTTCAAAATTCTGAAATGAGTCACACTAGCTAAAACTAAGGTGTCAGCACAGCTCTACAGCAGAATAATGTTTTTGTTCTTCTGTATTTGTGAAGCTGCTCATATACCCTGGCTCAAAGCCACAAGGGCACTGAGCTGCTGTTGCCTAATCTCCTCTGAGTCTACCTCCTGCCTCTCTCCTTGCCTGCTGCCAATGTGATTATACTGTCAGCACAGGCATCTGACCATCTCCACTCTTATCTTCATCCTACCCTTTTTAGCACATAAAGCAACGTATTCAATTTTGGGTACTGGGATGCAAACGTCTTTGAGAGATCCTTATTATACGGATCAAGTACATATGAAAATATAAATATGAAAAGATCTCATGTGAAAAATCAAGTTGTTCTCTTTCTAGGGTAATCGGTCTATTCTATGTTTGAAAATTATCATATTCAATAGCTCCTTTATACACTTATCTGGATTTCTTTGTTATGTGCCATCATTATGTCAGTAATATCTATCTCCAAGCCATATGTCTACAGAAAGTGCCATAATTTTTCTGTGATTATATTCTTACTGTTTACCACAGTGTCAGGTACATTTTGGATTTTTGATAAATTAACACTGTATGTTAGATGATATTTATGCATATTTTAATTTTAAGGCATTATTATGTAAGTATATGATTATTTTAAGGCACAGATCTGGAATTGTACAATAATCAGTGCAGGTTTCCTTTGGGACTGTATACCTTATAATCTCACTTCTGCTCTCTAGGTATTTAATCATGGTGAAATCACATAAACTCTCCATATTTTAATTTACTTCTCTCTAATAGTTGATAGTAGTGGGACCAACTCTATGGAATTTTGTGAGGGTAAATTTTATATGTAAAATACATTCAGTAGAGCCTAGTCCATAGCACAGAATTTATGCTACTAGAATTGTTTGTTGTTGTTGTTGTTAGGTGCCGTCGAGTCGGTATCCGACTCATAGCGACCCTCCGTACAACAGGGGAAACACTATTGTGAGTGCTTCTCTATTGTTCATAGGGTTTTCAATAGCAGATTGATTTTTTGGGAGGGGGTTGCCAGGTCCTTCTCCCAAGCCTACAGCTTCTGGTGTTCCCAAGCGGCCTCCCATCCAGGTACTAACCAGGCCCGACACTGCTTAGCTTCCGAGATCTGACGGGATTGGATGCCACAGGGCTACGGCTGCAGGCACTAGAATTGTTACTAATATCGTTTTACATTAAGCTATTTAAGAAGTCATGTTTCTTTACATTTTTTAGTTGTTTTATAAGATAGTGTTATATATGCAATCTATAAATAAATATTAATATTTAAATGTAGGATAATAGTTTAAAGAGTCTACAAAAACTTAAAGAAATTATGGGCTGGAACCCCAAGTTTAAAATTAATTTTGTTGAAATTCCAGGAGATCATGAACACTACCTTATACTGACTTCCCTAGATAGTAGGTGTATAACAGAAAAAGAGCTAAAGCTAAAAACATTGTTAGTCTCATTTTCACTTGATAATTATTTATTTAGAAGTTAAAATCAACCCAGTGTGGTGGTACATGCCTGTAATCCCAGCAACTTGGGAGGCAGGGACAGGATGGAGGTTCAAGGCCAGAGGTAGCCTGCATAATTTAGAGAGACCCTGTTTCAGTTTAAACAATAAAAAGGGGTTAGGGATGCAGCTCAGTGGGAGAGCACTTGCAAAGTATGTGTAAGACCCTGGGTTCAGTCCCCTAGAACCACAAAAAAGTAAAAATCATAAGATAAATGATTGATGAATAAATGACAGCATTACTTTAAAAATTGTATTAGTAAGAGCAGATTTATAAAAATATTATAATCTGCCGGGCGCGGTGGCGCATGTCTGTAATCCCAGCAGCTCGGGAGGCAGAGGCAGGAGGATCACAAGTTCGAGACCAGAGGCAGTCTGCGTAACTTAGTGAGACCCTGTCTCAAAAAGTGAAAAAGAGAAAAAATGGGCTGGGGGCGCAGCTCAGTGGTCCAGCACTTGCAGAGCATGCAGGCCTGAGGCCCTGGGTTCAACCCCCAGTACCAGAAAAAAAAATTATAATCTGTCATATAAAAACCTTGATATAGCTTACTTTGCCACTAAAAGTTTTGCCACTAAATTAAGAATATCTAAAAAGATTGCTTGACCAGCATGGTGGCGCACGCCTGTAATCCCAGCGGCTGGGGAGGTGGAGGTAGGAGGATCGCAGGTTCAAGACCAGAGGCAGTCTGTGTAACTTGGTGAGACCCTATCTCAAAAAACATTTAAAAAATGGGCTGGGCATGCAGCTCAGTGGTTCAGCACTTGCAGAGCATGCAAGCGCAAGGCCCTGGGTTCAACTCCCAGTACCACAAAAAAATAAATAAATAAAAAGAAAAAAAGAAAAAGAAAAGAAAGAAAAAAATTGCTTCATCAAATCCTCCAACATTTATATTTGTTATGTTATCAAAACTTTAAATCCCACTGCAAACTTTTAGTACTCTAGATAAAAGTTTTTAGATTTTTCTACTAAAAATGTATTCCAAATGACATCAATACCAACAACAAACAAAATAAACAAAAAGTTCATTGTGCATTTTAGATATCTTTTTCAAAGATTCAATTTTATATTAAGTTTTATATAACATGGTTTCCTTAGCAACTAACCCTCTGCCACAATTTAACAGACATTTCTGAAAATATAATGGTTATATATTATATGCCTGAAAATGTGAGATTTTTCCTTCTCATTAATCCATTATTTTAAAATATCTTTGAGGTACTTATATTTTAACACCTGTGAGCACTTAAAACCACTGTAGTTCATGCTAAAGAAACATCTCTCCTAAAATAGTCACATTTGTGAAAAATGGAAAGAACTTGCTGAAATTATAATAGGAATTTGTCTAGATTGTCAGTATTCATAGCAAAATGCATTGTAAAGAAAATCAACCTGCTGCTAGAGCAGGCTTGAATTATGATCATAAATCAGACTTCTTAAGAAGAGAATTTCTCATGAATATGTCATGACTGTGTATTAAGAGATATATTGTTCTACAGCGTGGTTAATAGAATTGGACATAACATATAGATAGATAATTCTTATAAATACACATTTATTATTTTATTTCTCTTGGTAATGCCTTACTGTATAGTTTGTTGCTGTTATTGGTAGGTGCCGTCCAGTAGGGTCCAACTCATAGAGATCTTATGTACAACAGAACAAAACATTACCCACCAATGTGCCATGCACATGATCCTTTTTATGTTTAAGCCCATTGTTGCAGACGCTGTGTCAGTCCTCCCAGTTGAGGCTCTCCCTTTTCTTTGAGAAACTGCCACTCTCTCAAATGATCTCCTTTCCCAGGGATTGATCCTTCTTGACATGTCTAAAATATGGAAGACACAGTTTAACCATCCTTGCTTCCAAGGAGCATTCTGGTTGCACTTCTAGGACAGATCTGTTAGTTCTTTTGGCAGTCCATAGTATAGTCAATATTCATTTCTGTCACCATAATTCAAGAACATCAGTTCTCCTGTCTCCATTATTCAAACTCTAGCTTTCACAAGCATATGATGCAATTGAAAATACCATGGCATGAGTCAGGCACACCTTCATCTTCAATGTGACATCTTCACTTTTCAAAACTTTAAAGAGGTCTTTGGCAACAGCTTTTCCAAAATGCAAAACATCTCTTGAGTTCTTGACTGCTGATTCTGTGGGTGTTGATTACAGAACCAAGTAAAGCAAAATCTTGGGCAACTTCAATCTTTTCTTTATTTACATGAAGTTGCTTAGTGACCCAGTTGTAAGAATTTTTGTTTCCTTGATGTGGAGGCACAATCCACACTGAAGGCTGTATTCTTTAGTCTTCATCAGTAAATGTTTCAAATATTCTTCAGTTTCAGCCAGCAAAATTGTGTCATCTGCATAATGCAGATTGATAATGAATCTTCCTCCAATCCTGATGCTGCACTCTTCTTCATAAAGTCCAGCTTCTCAGATTATTTGTGCAGCATAGAGATTGAAAAGGTATAGTGAAAGGATACAGCCCTGAGGCACACCTTTCCTGACTTTAAACTGAGCAATATTTACTTATTCTCTTCCAACAACTGCCTATTGGTTCATGTACCAATTCCTCATGAGCACAATTAAGTGTTCTGTTGTTCTCATTCTTACAATGTTATCCGTAAATTGTTGTGATCCACATACTCAAATGCCTTGCATAATCAATAAAACATAGATAGACTTTTTTTTTTTTGAATTCTCTGCTTTTGGCCAATATCCACTGGATATCAGCAATGATGTCCCTATATCCACACACCCTCTTCTGGATCTGGCTTTATTTTCCAGCACTTCCCTGTCAATATATTGTTGCAATCACTTTTGAATGATCATTAGCAAAATTTTAATTGTGTGTGACATTGGTGATATTATTTGATAATTTATGCATTCAGTTGGATCTTCTTTCTTGGAAAGGGGCACAAGACAAATATGGATTTCTTCCAGTCAGTTTTCAGGGTAGCTGTTTTCCAAATCTCTGGCATAAGCAAGTGAGCGCCTACAATGCTGCATCTGATTTGTGAAGGATCTCAATTGGTATTCCATCAGTTCCTATTGCCTTGTGTTTTTCCAATGCCTTCAAAGCAGCTTCCGGTTCTTCCTTGAGTATCATTGGTTCCTGATCATATACAAGCTCTTGAAATTGTTGATCATCCACCAATTATTTTTGGTACAATGAATCTGTGTATTCCTTCCATCTTCTTCTGGTGTTTCCTGTGTCATTTAGTATTTTGCATATTATGAAAATCAGAAACCATAAATTATATAGATCATTTATTGAACACATATTATAAAATTGAACATGGTAAGAAATATTTTAAGAGAAGCAAAAGTTGGTAGATGAAAAACCCCAAAATTATGAAAACTATTCAATTATAATAGTAAAGGATTTACTTTTCCTTTTTATTAAAAAATTACAGAACAAATATAATTTCATTAAATTTTTCTAGAATGAATATTAGAAACCTTAAGATCAAGTCAAAAGGAGAAATGTGAATGATCACAATGAGAAAACATCTACAGTCAGTAGTTACCAAGTGATGCAGATAAAATAAGGTATTTTCTCTTATCAGGTAAACAAAAATTTGAAGATACTGACAGATACCAACAATTCCTTGTCTATTTAGCATGAATATTCACATGGAATATAGGTAGGTGAATAAATTTACCATGTTGAGAACCCCAGCATCGATTTTACCAAAAGAGATGGTAGTAATGCTAATGATGTTGTTGTTGTTAGGTGCGGTTGAGTCGTGTCCAACTCATAGCGACCCTCATAGGGTTTTCATTGGCTGACTGTTTCAGGATTGCCTTGGGAGTGGATTGCCAGGTCCTTCTCTCATTTTTGCGGTGCTGGGAATTGAACTCGGGACCTCAGAGACTGCAGCACAGCGCTCTACAAACTGAGCTAAATCCCAGCCTGATAATGATATTAGTGGCCATAAAACCAACAAGGAACAAAAAAACACAAAAGAACTATACTTTATTGAAGGTTTATGCACCAGGCAGCTTTCCAAATACTCCGCGTTATTAATTCATTTAGTATTCAGAAATATTTAATGAACACTCCAGTTCACAGACTTGAGACTTAATATGTAAGAATTTAAAAATGTTTTCCTTAGGTCACATAGGCTGTAAATGACAGAAATGCAATTCTAATTTAGGCATTCTGACTCAAAAGCAAGGTATCTCAAGTATTATACCACACTTGGGAAAAATAAAAGTGTATTAAAAATGCAGAACAGATGACTCAGCGATGCACAATTATAGACAGGGACTTATAATGTATATGTGCAGGTAGTATGTTTACCAGATTTGAAAAGTGATTATTTCTCAACATTTGAAGCTGGGCTTCTATCAAATATTACACTTTATCCCAAACACTCCTAGTGATGAGACTGTTTTCTAAATCTGAGGATCATTACAAGTTGAAACTAGGAATAGGGATACATTCTGAAAGCCACTGTGATGGGGAACTATCACAGCCCTTCGGCTAAGGAAATAAGGGAGGGTAATTTTTATTAGAGCCTAGTGAGTGTGGAAAACTCAAATATGGTATATATGTGCAGACAGACACATGACACAAAAGCAAATGGGGAAGAATTGTCCTTGCTTGCTTATTCTTGTTTTGCTTCATAATCTCCTCCTTTTAGTAGTAAAACAAGAAGTCTTTCATCTTTTTTCTTTCTCTTGTTATAACTCTATTTGACGATGCTTTAAAAAGAAAAAATACAATGATTCACATATGAAAATGTCATAATGAAATCCTTTATTTTGTATGTTAATGTAAAATTTTAAAAAGAAAAAGAAAGAAAAAGAGCAAAGGGCTGTCTTATATATCAGATGTTTCAGTGATATTGTATGTATTGAGATAAAAAAATCTGCGTAGAAATAAAATAGACAATGATCTTTCTTCTACTGCTTTTCAAATCATTGAGAGAAAAAATATGACAACTTTGAATGCTCTTATTTAACAGATATAGGACTTCTCTTATGTCCACTTATAAGGATAAAGGCAGGAATCTGATCCATATCAAAGTATTTAATATTACTGATGGTGGCAGGGTTGTCTGCATGGATATATTTGGCTTGGTTATGTATGATTCAATTAAGTGAATTTCTAAATACTTCTCAATTTAATGACAAGCAATGTAATTTTATTACCCAGTGGATATAATATCTGAAATAATAATTTAATAATTTAGTCACCCTTTTTCCATCATTAACAATACCCTCTTTCCTTTTCATCTTTATAGTAGCATAATCATTTTATATCCTTCTGGAATTAAAATCCTTTTTTTTCCTATCTTTTTTTAATCAAAAGGCTTTAGAAATATAAATTTTCTTTCTTTAGCCATTCTTTTTAAGTAGCTACATGAATTGATTTATACCACTTTCCCTTATAGAGTAATTTGTCATCCCCAAAGTAGTAATTTATCTGGCCTAATAGGCACTTTATATTGTGATTCATCTGTGGATGTCTTTCATTACAAACTTGACAAAAAGAGGGGTGCTTGTTATTTGACTATCAGATTAATTTGGTGATATACATTACAATTGGCAAAATGTCATTCAAAGTCATGTTGTGCATTTTCCTTTAAAATTAGGTATAACAGCAGCATAAAAAGCACTAAATTATTTGCATTAAAAATGTAGGGAACCCTCTAGCACACATTCATTGGAGGTAGTGGTTTTAGAGAATGGAGTAAAGTACAAATAGTTCTGTGGGTCTCCAAAAAACAAAGAAACCCACAAAATATTACTTTTGAAAATCCCTATTGCTCTCTTACACAGACAAAAAGTAGCTCAAATTGAAAGAAGATTAATAAGTCAAAATCTTCAAATAGATATCATCTATGTACTCTGTATGCGCAAATGAAAAATCACACTGTTTCTGTCCTGGAATTAAACAAATGGGTAATGTATGAAAGAGTATAGGAGCCAGATTTTTCAGTATCACAGTGAGAATTTTTAGACAAGCAAAAGGGAAAAGCTATGTTAATTCACTTGATAATACATGAGAGTTGAAGAGAGCAGTATGAACTGATGTGTAGCCTGGTAAAGACATAGATGTATACATATACATATTATAAATATATGCATATGCATCAGTTAGTATATACACATGTATTTCTTTAATATCTCAGTGCATACACCTGAGAAGTGAGGCTCTGCCATAACAGCAAACTGACTTAATGCCTAAATCTTGGTTTCTACTGCTATTCTCTCATAAAAGTAAACCCATTGCAACTGGAAAAGTGTCTGACTTCGAGACTGAGGGAAGTGATGCATAACATCTTGTGCTATTAGAAACTAAGGAATTAATAAATAAAAGCAAAAGGAGAAAGAAGATAATCAACAGTAATGTCAAAAAGGCAAGGGGGGGCTGAAAAATTCCTAATGTCTAAAATTTGAACAACTTGATAAAACAAGAAGTGTTAGATTACAACGAAAATATAAAATAAGTATCCATGAATCTAGCAGGGCACTGTGGCACATGTCTGTAATCCTAGCAACTCAGGAGTTAGAGACAAGAAGACCATGGGTTCGCAGCCAGAGATCCTGTATCAAGAATAGGAAGAGAGAGAGAGTGGGAGGGGAGGGGAGGGAGAGGGCGATGGAGAGAGAGAGGGAAGGACAGAGACACAGGAAAGAAGAAAGGAACAAAGGAAGGAAGGAAGCAAGCAAGGAAGGAAGGAAACAAACTAGGGATGCAGCTCACTGGTAGAAAATTAGACTGGCATGTATGAGCCCCTAGATTCAACCCTCCAGTACGACAAAGAAAAATCTGTGAAT
Source organism: Pedetes capensis (assembly GCA_007922755.1). NCBI lineage: Eukaryota > Metazoa > Chordata > Mammalia > Rodentia > Pedetidae > Pedetes > Pedetes capensis. The sequence continues at coordinate 45,904 of VMDO01008527.1, forward strand.
CTATATTTCAATAAATAATTAATAAATAAACAGAGGGGCAGGGGAGCAGAGCACAAACATCTTGTAGAGCAATCCCCAAGGGTTTATACTCTGATCCTCAGAAGGAGAAGCACAACACAGCACCCCTTAACTGTGGCTTGCACTCACTTACAAGGAATGCAGCTCGAAAAGAGACCCAAGAAGGAAAATTTAGCTGTATAGAAACTTGACAAATACTACTCTATCCAGATGATCAAGGTTAACATTAATAGTAAGAAGTCATCTCCCAACCCCTTAATACAATGTATGAAAAGAGTACTTTACCTCTGAATTCTTTCTCTAGAAACATACAGAACAGACTAATCATAAAAAATAAAAATCAGACAAGTATCAATTGATAGTCATTCTTAAAATACCTAACCACTATTCCTTAAAACCATCAAGGTCTTCAAAACCAAAGCAAGTTGGAGAACTAGTCACACAGGAACCTAAGGAGATATGAAAAGTAAATGTAGTGTGGTACTGGGAACATGATATTGGAATCTAAAAGTGGTATTGGTTAATAACACCTTATCAAAGATCATTATTGTAAGAAATGTAGTATAATGTTTAGTATTGACAGATGGAATGGAATGAGGAATGCAAGGGCATTTTCTGTGTAATCTTCATAATCTTCTATAAAACTAAACCTTATTACAAACATTAAAACTTTCTTAAAAGCTTTAACATAACTAAAGTTTTATTATTATTATTATTATTTAATAATTTATTATTATTATTTAAAGAGGGTCCTAGTGTATATTATGTATACCACATGTTTCTCAGCCAGGTGCCATGGCACATGCCTGTAATCCAGTGACTCCAGAGGCTGGAGAAGGAGAGTTGTAAGTTCAAAGCCAGAGGCACCCTGCACAACTTAGCAAGATTCTCTCTTAAAATTAAAAAAAATATATAAAGGGAGCTGCAAGTGCAGCTCAGTGGAAGAACACTTGCCTCGCATGTTTGAGGCCCTTGGTGCAATCTCCCAGTATAAAATAAACATTTTTATGAAGGGATATTTTTCTTCATACTAGTCAATAAAAACCCATTCAAATGTGTAAGTACCAACAAATGCCTGAGATGAAACTATTCATATTTGTAGATTAGAAAGTTGAAGCTCATAGTGGCTAGTAAGCTTGCTAAATATCAATTGGTACTGAAACAAATTATTATGGCTGACATTAGATATTCTTTTCTATAACACAGTGCGCTGGAAAAAAGACATTCTCAAAATGGCGATATACAAGCACTATACTTTTCTTTGTTAATGGTACACATACCCCCACACATCCTAAAAAGGCAGTGAAAAGTATATTAACATACACTATTTTAAAAAACACTCAGATTCCCTGTGATAGTAAAGTAAATGAATAATCACTTTAAAATGGAGCAAAATCAATAAAGATTTTAAATAATTTGACCTAGAACATACCTCAGAGATGACCAGGTTCTCTGTAAATATCTACTATCTATAATAGTGGTGTTGGTTGTTAGGTTCCCTTGAGTTGGATCCAACTCATGCAGACTGTATGTGTAATAGAGCAAAACACTCCCCGACCCTGTGCCATGCCCAGCACTATGTCATTGTTTCTTTGCTCTTTATAGGGTTTTCAATGGTGGATTGTTTCTGGAGTGGGCTGTCAGGTCCTTCTCCCATTTTTGCAATGCTGGCGATCAAAATCAGGACCTTGGAGAGCACAAAGCAACACTTTACCAAAGAGCTAAACCCCAACCTCTCTGTGTAATAGTGAGGAGACTGGAATCCAGAATAGCAGAGAGAAGTTTTTAATCTTATACAATTAGCTCTTGTTGTTGTTGTTGTTGTTGTTGTTAGTGCTGTACAGTCGTGTCCGACTCATAGCGACCCTCATAGGATTTTCAATGGTTGATTGTTTTCAGGAGTGGATTGCCATGTCCTCTCTCATTTTGGGGGTACTGGGAGACCTCAGAGACTGCAGAGTGGTGCTCTACCAATTGACCTAAATCCCAGCCCCTAAGTAGCTCTTAGAGAGTTCTTTTCTGTTACTGTTGGTTTTGTTTTTCTAAGACAGGGTCTTACAGTGTAGCTCAAGCCAGCCTGAAGGTCCCGATCTTCCTGTCTCAGCCTCAGTAGTGATGGGATTATAGACCTATGCCACCATATCTGGCTCCCTAATGAGTTCTTTGTAGGGCACTGATACCCTGATTGGCAGTTCAGTCTCAATAAATCATATAAATCAATGAAAATATACTGCCACTTTTGCTGAAAATTAGATTTTTCAATTTCATTATATGATTATACCTAAAACTGAGATAGCACATTTTAAATAATGTATAAATTCTCAAATTTTTCCATATCCCGAGGAAATAAAACAAGACTTATTTACATGTAATATATTAGGTGTATGTATGTGTATGTGTCTGTAAATACATAAATCTATGTATGTATAGCCTGCAGCCATAGCCCTGTGACATCCGATCCTGTCAGATCTCAGAAGCTAAGCAGGGTCAGGCCTGGTTAGTCCTTGGATGAGAGACTGCCTGGGAACACCAGGTGCTGTAGGCTTGGGAGAAGGACCTGATAATCCACTCCCAAAAATCAATCGGCCATTGAAAACCCTATGAATAGCAGAGAAGCACTGACAAAGTGTTTCACCTGTTATACGTAGGGTTGCTATGAGTCAGATACCGACTCCATGGCACCTAACAATAACAACATGTATGTATATGTTCACATACTTCTGTACACAAGAGCATGCACATGGATACACATACCTAAACACAAATATGTACCAACTTAAGCGGATATAATAGCAAATTCTTAACTAGCACATGTAGTTTGTATGTACTTCCTAAATCATATCATCATTTTTTCCCTTAAACTTTCATAAGATTCTGTCAGTAATTGCTTAAGTTACATAAAAAAGAGGTAGTTTTGTGCTTTCTTCATGTTAAAATATGTTAGTTGCTAGCCATTGCCAATTTCTTTGAAAGGGAACATTGTTTTGCTCAAGAGCAAGAAGAAAACATGTTGAATGTTTTTGCCAAAAACCAAATGGTAAATGTTTGAGGAGACAGATATACTTCATTTGAATATTATATAATATGCATATATGCATTGAAATATCACATAGTGCCCCATCAATGCGATTTTATGTGTCAGTTAAAAAAGAGTAATAGTGGTACTTTGTGTACTGTGGAAATAACATTGCTGCAATCTTCAACTTTAGAATTTTGTCAAGATTCATATGTGTACTTTTTCATGACATTGAAGAAAATCATGATTTTATGTAAGAAAAACATGTTCTTTCACAGATGGTTGAAATCCCTCAAGATTAGAGAATTACTACTATAAAGCATCATTAAGATTAGTGCCTGGGAGATTGACCCAGCAACCCAATCAGCCACTGAAAACCATATGAACAGCAGAGAAGCACTGACAATAGTGTTTCCCCTGTTGTACGTAGGGTTGCTATGAGTCAGATACCAACCTGACGGCACTAACAACAACAAGAAGATTAGTGCCAGTTTTAAAACTCTTGATAAATTGTTATATTTTTGAGAGTTATGTTTCAGAAGAATTAAATATACACATAGGTAAATCATAGTTGCAAGAAACTTTCCCTGCCAATTAATTTGAAAACATACTTTCAATACCTATCTCACAACCACAGGGTGGTTATACATAAATAAATTAATGATTAAATAATAGTTAATGGTGACTACTAGATTTTAATTTTCTTCTTAGGAAAATAAGTATTTTTAATTTTATTAAAATTCTGACATAATTGGGACTCCCTCTAGATAATATATTTAATTAAACTGTCTAAGAGGCATATGATATTAAAAGTACATTAATGATTCCTATTCAGTTTCCATCAAGAGTTCTTACAGGTAATCCCAGTGTTAGCTGCTCTGAATGCTTTCTATAAATTACTTAATTCAGAAGCTTCTGCACAGGAAACTTTTAAAAGCTAAATCTTGAAGCATACATTAATAGTGCTGTCTTTGGCAGTCAAAGGAGTCATCAAACCCCATGTTTAAAAATGTGTTAAATGTATGAGGATAATTCATTTTTTAAAGCCATAAAACTTCTGCTTCATTGCCAAAAGAATACCTATGCAGCAGAAACTGCCAGGTGGTCATCAACTGTATGTCTTCTCTTGAAAACACAATTTCTTGACTTTTTGGTAGCCCTGTGGCATCCGATCCCATCAGATCTCGGAAGCTAAGCAGGGTCGGGCCTGGCTAGTCCTTGGATGGGAGACCACCAGGGAACACCAGGTGCTGTAGGCTTGGGAGACGGACCTGGCAACCCCCTCCCAATCCATCTGCCATTGAAAACCCTATGAATAGCAGAGTAGCACTGACAATAGAGTTTCATCTGTTGTACGTAGGATCGCTATGAGTTGGATACTGACTCGACGGCACCTAACAACAACAACAACAACATATATTGTACTGAACTGACCTCAACCCAGTGAGCAGGAAACCAAAGGGATATGCAACAGTATAAAGACAGAACCATTAAAACAAAGCAAAACAGAAATCGTATCTCCACTCCTCCATGCTCTTTCTTCTTCCACCTCTGAATGTCACAGCTCAGGTTAAACTTGAGATCTGGTCGAGTGTACATGGCAGACCCCATGTGCTCTTGTTCCTCAGTAATGGTGTAGACATTTACCTCAGGCAACCTCCTTCCTCACAACCTTGGATCCTGTTGGTCTGTTTACAGCGATAAGAAACACGTTTCTGTTCTATTTGAATCACTGTTTATTTTTAGTTGTGTTTGTCACAGCGATTGCTATACCATATGAAATATATCCGCATGTGCTAGCACTATTTTGAAGATCGAAGAAGAAAATAAAAATAAAGATTTTTAGCACAATAACATACTAGGTTTCAGTAAATGATAACAGACTCTGAGCTAGCATGCAGAAGACCATCATGTAAATACCCCAATTATGTACTTTGGCATAGAAATATCAACTGTCTGAGCAAATTCAAAAAGGTAACCTGTCTCCATATTTACTTTGAGTTTAGTTAAGTCACTTAGGGTAGAAAAGGGAGATTTCTTTCCCCACTAAGACTCCATTAGGTCTCTTCAACATACAAAGACTACAACTATTTGGCATTGGTATTAAATACTACTAAAATTTTTGAGAGCGAATTGAGCTTGAGAACTATGCAAAAGTATAGTTACTGGAATAAAATAACAAAATGTCCGAGCAACAGTGAAGAAGGGGTTAAAAAGGAGATTTTAAGAAATAGCTGAAACAGATCAAAGTGTGGTAGGAGTTGACATATAAAATGTGTGAGATACTATACTAACATCCAAGTTATTAACAGTCTTGTGTTCAGTGCAGCTAAAAGGACATGTTTGATTATTTTGGAATTAAACTACAAATAACACAAGGATCCTCTGAAAGATTGCTAAAAATAGAGTGGGTAAGCTTTTCTACATAAGGAGAAGCAAGTAAATCTGTAAGAAATAAATCTATATATTTAAGAAATACCCTAGATATTTTCTGGGGCTGGTGATTCTAAAATGCCTCTTTGAAGGAGTTTTTAATAACTCCTTAGTCTGATTCTTCTTTTCCCTAAAGAGGCTTATTTAAGCTAAATAAGTGATTTTTTAAAATTTGCTGTAATTTATACAAAATATTAGGGCTATAATAAGTCTAAGTTGTTGTTGTTGTTAGGTGCCATAGAGTCAGTATCCGACTCATAATGACCCTCTGTACAACAGGGAAAACACTATTGTCAATGCTTCTCTGCTGTTCATAGGGTTTTCAATGGCAGATTGATTTTTGGGAGGGGGTTGCCAGGTCCTTCTCCCAAGCCTACAGCTTCTGGTGTTCCCAGACGGTCTCCCATCCAGGTACTAACCAGGCCCAACCCTGCTTAGCTTCCAAGATATGACGCGATCAGATGCCACAGGGCTATGGCTGTAGGCAAGTCTAAGTTAGGATTTCTTATTTCAAGATGAATTTTTGAGAATCACAGACAACTTAAAAAATTGAAGATAAATATGTCTATATATACACAAACATAAATGTAGTTCCAAAGTAGTGAATTAATATGGAAACACATTGATTTAACATTGCTTGAAATAGGGTAGTCAGAGAAAATTTCCTAGAGAAAAAGAAACCAGAAAACTGAGGGATGACAAAAGTAAATATCAACCACATAAAGAATAGGTAAAGAAAATTCAGGAAATGGGAAGACTTATAGAGTAAATGGTAATATGAAATGTTCAGTGTGTTCTGCATACTAAAAATAATCTGGCTAGGCCTTGGGCAACTTGGGAAGTTGATGCAAAAGATCATAGGTTCAAGATCGGAGGCAGTATGTCTCAAAAACAAACAAACAAACAAACAAAAAATTAAAAGCCAGGTGCAGTGGCGCACACCTGTAATCCCAGGGGCTCTGGAGGTGGAGGCAGGAGGATCGCAAGTTCGAGACCAGAGGCAGTCTGCATAATTTAGCGAGACCCTGTCTCAAAAGGTAAAAAAAAAAAAATGGACTGGGGGTACAGCTCAGTGGTCTAGCACTTGCAGAGCATGCAAGCGCGCGGCCCTGGGTTCAACCCCCAGTACCGCAAAATAAATAAATAAATAAATAAATAAATAAATAAATAAAATTTTTTAAAATAATAATAAAAATAAATAAATAAAATGGGTTAAGGTGCTGCTCAGGGGTGCCTAATTTGTGTAAGATCCTAGGCTCAACCCTCAGTACTGATGTGATAACAAAATAATAATAATAACAACAACAACAATAATAATTATATTATATGTAATTTATATATATTTAATTTATATATATTATATATATTATATATTTAATATATAATATATATTATGATATATAATATATAATATATATTATATTATATATTATATATAATTATAATATAATTATAATATTATCATTATTATTATTGTTATTATTATTCCACCCTGCTTATGTTGGAATGACCAAAAAGGTAATACAGAATTACACATTATTTTAAAGAGAACAGATTTTTAAAACACAGTGTAATTTCTTGAGAAAGCTCTACTGCCCTGGGCACATTGGCCATGAATGTGCTTTGCATAAGGAAAAGAGTGTTCTCTGGGATTATGCTGGCTGCACTGGGCTCAAACATAGCAGGCCCTCTTACATCACGGACATCACATGTCATCTTCAGCATAAGTTTTTTAAACCATAATTTAGTTTTCTCATCTGTACAATGAGCAAGGATGAATGTGTTTATCTCATGGAGCTTTGAGAGGGATGACTGGGTGGGAGAGGACCCCTTTGCGTGCTTAGAACTGAGGCTGATACTCATTCCCTACCTGATTGTGATTTGTGTTTGCAATTGTTACAAGTGAGTTTAAGCTCACTGTAATTCATATGGTACTTGGATTGTGGGCACTCTGCTAATAGGATGTCATCCAGTATGTTGTTAGGTGTCATCAAGTCAGGTCGGACTCACAGCGATCCTATGTACAACAAGGAAGCACTCCCTGACACTGTGCCATGCCTGGCACCGTATCAGTGCTTCTCTGCTGTTCATAGTGTTTTCAATGGCTGATTGTTTCAGGATTGTTTCGGGAATGGGCTGCCAGGTCCTTCTCACGTTTCTACGATTCTGGGAATCAAACCCAGGGCCTCAGAGAATACAGAGCAAAGGCTCTGCCAACTGAGCTAAACCCCAGCCCATCTTCTATTATAAGACCTGCAGAAAAGTGTAACACAGACACATCCTTTGAAACACACTACAGGGTCCCTTAACTGTTCTCAGCACTTTTCATAACTGTGATCTTCCTGTGTCTCTGATCATCTCTCATTGCTACTATTTGTCAATCAACATCTACAAAACACTGATGTGTCTATTTTCCCTATTTGACAAAAATATTTTGCTCATATGTGAGGATAATAGTAATAATACATTTAGAGAACATATATGTAAGAATTTTCCTTATAATGAAAAAAATATTTTTTCCATTTTATAAGTGAAAAGGATCTGAGAAAAGTCCCCCTTGCTTCTTGCAATGAGAAGAAAAAGAGCTATTTTAAATACTTACACTTCATTTGTGTTTTCTTAATAATACCTGCCTCAAAGGAAATCATTTTTCCATAGCCTAACTGGCCAGAGTGTTAACAGAACTCAACAAACCTAAAGGAAGGGTGATACCCAACTGCAGAAGCCTGCAGACTTTCTTCTTCACCTCAGTCAGAGGACCTGTGTGAGAAGTCTTATGGAACTCACAGCTCAGACTGAGTTCTAATCTTAGAACTATGAAAATGTAGTATTGTGGGAATTCAGGTCCTATTTAAGGAGCTTCTAGGGAATTCCAAACACAACAGGGGAGAGAAAAACAAAGACCCCAGAGGAAATTTTAGCCTCCAGCTCTTATAGCTACAGCAAGAAGTACATAACAGTTTATCTGAGACACAGCCTATCCAAAAAAAAAAAATAAAATAACACCACACACAAGAGCTCTCAGCTCCCTTTATTTAATATATCAGATATGGGTTTTAAAAATTTATAAACACTTCAAAAGACAAGATGTATATTTTAAAAAGACAAAACAAACATCAGAAGCAGATTCAGCTAGGCAGAGATGTAGGAATTATCACACAAGGATTTATAGCATTTTTATAGCATTTAGAAAAGCTATAAATAGCATGCTAAGTATACTAATGTAAATGTACTAATATACTTTTTAAGGAAAAAGGTGGGCATCTTGCAAGGACAGATAATATAAACAGAGATGGAAAACGAATAGAACATTCAGAAAGCATGTTAAAATCAAACGTAAATGTTAAAGAGTGCCTCAGATGGGCTCATCAAATTAACAGGACATAGAGAAGGAAATAATGAAATTTAAGAAATTTTAATAAAAATTGCCAAAACTATAATGCAAGAAAAAAGGAACAGAATATCCAAAACTACAGGACAAATTTAAAATGTTTAACAGTAATGTAATTAATAATAACAGAACGAGAAGAAAGAGATTGGAATTTTTTTAAAAAGCCAAAATGAATGAGAACCTTCCAAAATTTTTATAAGCTTTTTAAATAGGCTTTGTATTAGTCAGACTTTTCATTGCTACAAGCAAATACCTGGCAAACAATTCATTTCTTTTTAAAGGTAAGGGCCATGGTGCTTTATTATAGGTTACCACTGCCTTCCTAATACCTTGAAATAATGGAAGGTAGACTAACAACAGCCACAAACTCACTGGTGAAGCAATGCATTTCAGTGTGAAAATATGTATAAGTGCAGATTAAAAAGAAATTATAGTGAATCCCTAAGTTCATTCTTTCCTCAAGCCTGATCATTTGGCCATCCTCTGCACCAGCATCTCTGAGTATTCTTTGTTCTCAGTTCCAGTCCAAAATGAATAGAACTCGAAGAACTGCAAGCCCTCATTTGTTTCTGAAATATTTCTCAACAACACAGATCTCATGAATCAGGTCCATAAAATCTCCATAAAGATCAGACCACATTTTTCCAGAAGGCATAAAGAACTTAAAGTACATTATGATATTTGACATTATCTTAAAGACATTTTGGGCAGAGACAGCGTTGTGTTACGGTAGTAAGTGAGCATACAGAATATTAAAGTGTTTCTTGGAGTCAAATGTAGAACCCAGGTATAGATGTTCACTTACAGTAGTTTTTTTTTTTTTTTTTTTTTTTTTTTTTTTTTTTTTTTTTTTTTTTTTTTTTTTTTGGTCTTTGCAGATCATTTTTTTATTGGACATTTTTAATGTACACCTTAATGTGATTCATTCTGACATGCTTCTCATTGTGGTATTTACATGTATGCATTTTGATGTACATTATTCAAATAGGTGCCCCCTTACCCTCTTGTATGCTTCCCCCCCCACCCTCCCCATCTAAGTCTTCTCTATCATTTTCTTGGTAATATTTTTCTATATGTACTTGAATTCCAGTTCTGTTTAAGATGTAGCTTTGAGAACGGTATCAAGAAGTAGCTACTGAAATCAGGATCCCAGGAAGAGGCTATTGGAATCACAGTAGTGGAAATGTAAAACTCGTGTAAGCCAGGTGTATTGGTTTAGGCTTGTAATCACAGCATTGGGAGTCTGAGGCAGGAGGATTGACGTGAGTTTTAGGCCACGCTGGTCTATCTAACAATTCCCAGGCCATCCTGGGCTACACAGTGAGACCCTGTTTAAAAAAATAAGACACAAATGCATACACACACAAAAGGGAAAGAACAACTTGTTTAAAAATATTCTCAGGAAGTAGCTATGTGGAGCCTTCACAGAATAGAACTTAGAAATGAGAGAAGGGGATGAATCAAGAATGATTCACCACTTCTTTTCTGTCTGGAAAATCAGAGTGAGCTAACCAGAGTTAAAAGAAGATTCTAGCTATGCCAGATACCTCGAAGTTAAAAACAACTCAGTTTTGTAGAACTGAAAGCTGGACTTAAGAAAAGTAAATTGCCTAGAAGGTATTAACTAAAAATAAGTAAAAAGACATAAATTCAGGATTCGTGGAACAAGGAAAAGCTAAACGAGATCATGAGAAATATGGGGGTAGTATCTGAAGTGAGTCAGAGGGCTAGAATGACAGCTTATGAAAACTAGCAACTCCAGTGCACTTGCAGAATCTACGCTGACCTTAGTCGACTGGAGTAAAGGTATCCACAAAGTGAGTGGAAAAGTCTGAAAACCGCTGCAGAATCTTTGCTTCACCCAAGTTTTAGTTGCTCCTTGGTAAGCTCAACAAGGCTTCAATTAGCAGACTGCGCATAATGAAATCACAAATGACATTGAGTTAACCAAAGACCAAGTTAACAAATGAACAATGCTAGAAGCATAGTAATGGGAAAATAAATTTCAAAATGACACTGAGAATTATTGTAAGGATACCAATGACTTTCTCGTTAGACCATTAAAATATAATTTATTATTTGTTTGGTCTATGTAAGTTCAGCCATGTTTTGATTATCTATCACAGTATATTACTAAAAGTAATGTAATTATTTTAATGTTACATTGTACTTTTAACCTAGAATAATGCAAGTTATTCTGTAATAGCATGGCATTTATAAATTAATTAAATATTTTATTTCAAATGTTGTAGAATAAAATTATTTTCAACAAATGTTATTTCCTGAAGAATGTAGCTAATACTGCATACTATGAAAATGCTATTCATAGCTTCCTACTTCATTTTCAAATAAATTTTGAAATTGTACTACGTATTTTTGTTGTTAGGTGCCATCAAGTGGGGCACCACTCATAGCAATCCTCGTAGGATTTTCAATGGCTGATTATTTTGGGATTGTTTCAGGAGTGGATTGCTATGTCTGTCTCCCATTTTTGTGGTGCTGGGGATCGAACCTGGGTCCTCAGACCTTGCGAAGCAGCACTTTACCAACTGAGCTAAACCCAAGCCCTTACATATTTTTCAGATGAAATAACTTGAACCCTCTATGTCTAGGAATTAGGCACTTACGAAAGAGATTTATCACCTGTACATTCTTTTAATATATTTAAGTCCTTGGCTTACATATTTTTTAAAACGATCATAAAATACAATTTTTAGTTCACTTATGATGTAAAGGAGTGACACAGTGTTTAACTATATAAAAATAGCAGACAGATCACCAATCATCAGAAAGCAGTCATTCTGGAGACAATAAAATAAATAAGTGAGACACCTAGGTTAATAAAAATGTCACATGCTATTAAGTTAATGGCAGGGTGGATAAAAAATACATCCGATTGATTTCTGTTTTAGTCCTAAACATCATTATTGTTTATTAAAGTGTCACATCAACAGTTCTTATTTTCCTTGCATGAAACCTTTGAGTTATTGATCATTTAAAAATGTGTCAAAGGACTGAAGAGTTAAATTTGGCTTTATCATATATTAATAAAGAAGATAAAATATTCAGAAAGTCTTTGGTGAGCTTTTTTACCATTTCATTCTCCTGAGGCTGTAGATATATATGAGTTATCTACAATTTGTCCTGTGCTCCAAGAATTTGTTATCTATAATGATTCAAATGGAATTCCATAATTTATTGAAAACTGAAGAGGTCATTTCAGTCTTATACTGGGAAACGCTTAACACTTTTGCCTTTTAAAATAAGTAAGGGAAAAATGCTTGTTAATCCTTGAGGTATGTGTTTCATGGCCCAGATGAATGATCTATATAAATGGAGTTTAATATTGCTTTTGTAAATGGGTGCAGTGGGGCATGCCTCTAAGTCCAGTGACTTGGAAGGTGGAGGCAGGAAGACTGAAGTTTCAAGTCCAGAGGCAACCTGCATAACTTAGCAAGATCCTATCTCAAGATAAAAAATTTAAACAATGGGCTAGAGTTCTAACTCAGTGGTAGAGCACTTTGCAAAGCAAGCTTGAAGTCCTGGATTCAGTCCCCAAGTACTGCTTTTGTGAATATTGATTGATTAAATAGATTTTTAAATTACTAACAGAGATCCAAGTATATGTACTGGGCTGGGGTTTAGCACAGTTGATAGAGTGCTGTTCTGCAGTCTTTGAGGACCCAAGTTCAAGCCCCAGCACCACAAAAAATGGTGGAAGGACGTGGCAGTCCACTCCCAAAACAATCAGCCATTGCAAACACTATAAAGGTGACTATAAGTCAGACCTGACTCAAGGACACCTAACAACAACAAGAAGTATATGCCCTGTGGCTCAAGCTAGGATACCTTTCTTCTTGTGGAGAATTTCAATGTGAAAATATAATCATTTTATATTGTATGTACTTAAATAGAGATATGAATGCAATTACAGAGAGGGATAAAAAGGAGGAGCAGCTAAATTTCTGGGGAAATAAAAGGAAGTTTGTCCAAGAAAACAACAGTTATAAATACAGCTAAACTTTTTAAAGGTTATTCAAGGTGGGTAGGGATATACCTTATGGTAAGACAGAATTTGCCAAGCATGCTTGAAGCCATGGGTTTAAGTTCAACCCACATCAGAGAAAAAAAATATCCATTACCTTATTAACATATATGTTTTTTTAAGTATAAAAAAAGTATGTTTGAATTTTCGTTTGTTGATTTCTCAGGAAATAATTACATAGTATGGACACATACTATAGGACTGAAGTAAACTTCTGCAATACCTCAGTTTGATGGGAATGATGTCATGCTAGGGATAAAACTTCTAGAAAATGGGTGAAGGAGCCTCTGTGGGAGATGAAATGCTAGGTATGTGTTCAGCATGGGAGAAGAACCTGGCAGCCCACTCCCCAAAACAATCAGCCATTGAAAACCCTATGGTAGCTGAGAAGCACTGATGGTAGTGCTGGGCATGGCACAGTGTCGGGGAGTGTTTTGTTCTGTTGTACCTAGGGTCGCTATGACTCAGACCCGACTTGATGGCACCAAACAACAATAACTACATGTTCAGCAGACACTTTCTGTCCTAACTACATGCAGCTCTTCAGTTAAGTCATATCTATAATGTGACTACATTTTCTGTGTAGGAGGGAGAATCAGAAGGGACATAAAAATAGTCATGTGATAGCAAATATGGCAATTTTAAAAACTGTGATAAGGGTGAAGCCTCCACTCACGTTGTCTAAATATGTGAGAGTGTAAAACCGATATGTCTTAAAAGTTGTGTTACTTTCTCATGTCCTTTAACATGAGGAGTTTATCACATAAAGTCATTTTCACTACAATAAATCAGCAGTGCTTCCCCCCTCCATCATTTCCGCTTGGCTAAGTCTAACAGTAACATCGCTGTTCGCCCTTAAATGTTCAAATAAAAGGTTTATTATGCTCTATGATGCTTGTTGTTACTAAAGGATAAAACTGTTTAAAAAGTAAACTCCTTCTTGAAAGAGATTAAGAGAGGCAGTAAAAGAATGTTTTGAGACAGACAAGCCACACAACCCCTTAGGAGTTTCCTGAAAAAGGGGAGCAAACAAAAGAAGCAAGAACTCAAAGAAAATGGAAATCAAAAATGGAGGTCTTTTTGTAATAAGTGAGAACATAAACTACTTATGTGCTTGCTAATACACTTAAGCAAAAATGGAAGCAATGATGAAGGTGGAAAAATAGAGAATATCTTGAGTCACATCCTTGAATTGGCATAATAGGAAGAAACTCACTCGTACATAAACAGGAAGATTGCACATAGGAGCAAGGAAAGGAAAAATACAGAGTGATTCAGTTTTAATGTCCCCTCCAAAACTCAGGTAGAAACTCAATTTGTAACAGCACTAACAGCTGGGACCTTCAGGACGTGATTAGGTGGTGACAGTTCTGCCCCCATGAATGAATCAATGTCCTTTATCTCTACAAAATAATCAGTTAGCACATCTTCCACTCCCAGGCTCTGTCTGCCCCCGGCCTCGGGCACATGTACAAGATTTCCTTGCTTTTCCTCCTCCTACCACCAGCCGGTGGAGTAATATGGACAGAATGGCCCTCGCCAGATGTCGGCCCCTTTACATTGAGTTCTCAGACTCAAGAAGCCAGTCGGAGATGTTCTTTTATAGTAGCACAGAGCCAACTAAGAAGAAGAGTGAAAAGGAGGTGGGTAGTTTGGTGAGGTGGTAAATGCAACTGCTCTTATGGTTGCTTCATTTTGTTTTCTAGAAGTAGGAAGCAAGGTAATGGATTGAAAGTAATGATTGGGGAGTGGTGTTAAAGGTATTGTTGTTGTTATTGTTAGGTGTCCTACAGTCCTGTTTTATTCATAGTGATCCTCATAGAGTTTTCAATCACTGATTGTTTTGGGATTGCCTCAATCCACTCGATTGCCCCATCCTTCTCCCATTTCTGTGGTATTAAAAGAGAGTAAAAGAGTGTGATTATCAGTGAAGAGAGTGAGGTGGTGAATGGATTTGAAAGATAAGTAATGACAATGGTCCTGCTGGTGTTTAAGATAACATAGCTAAATATGTTGCACTCTGATGTTTTTTTTTTCTTTTCTTTTTTTTTTTGTTGTTGTTGTTTTGAAAATTTGTCAGCCACTTAGCTTCATGGGCACAGATGTGGGACTGTGTTTATCTAGAGTTGTTATTTTGTCAAGGAAATGGAATGGACCAAAAGTGGGGGAAGGAGTCGAAAGTGTATTTAAGAGAGTGGTTTTAACCGTTGATTATTCTTAGTGCATCAGAGTGAGTTTATTCACTTGCGTCATCTGCCAAGATAGAAGTTCTTAAAGAGCAAAATGCTAATGTGTGACTGGCTACCAAGAAAGAATAGAAAATCTCTAGAGAGGTAAGAAGAAAATGGTCATCTGTAAGAACCAGAAAAGAGGGTTTCCCGTAGTGGTTACCATACAAGGCAAAAAATTGTGAAAGAGCCATGCATCAGGGGAAGAGAATTGAGTGAGCCTAATGACCGGCCTTGCACGAGGAATTATGTATTATCGTAAATCAACACAGTAATTATGTTAGTTTCTTGTCGCTATAACAAAGAACCTGATCATAACAACTTCAAGGAGGAAAGATTTATTATGGCTGATGGTTTCAGAGGTTTCCCTCTAAGGTCAGCCTGAGTGAGCAAGAAAGGATCCAGGAACAAAATTCCCTTCAGAGGCCACCCCAGTGATAGTCTTTCTGCAGCTAAACCCCACTACCTAAAGCTTCCATGGCCTTCCCAGATAGCGCCACCTGGTGGAGACCAAGACTTCAACACAGGAGTGTATGAGGGAACATTTCATATCCAACCCATCATAAGGTAGGATTCCTGATGGCATTTGAATGAGTATATGGTAGCACAGATAGAAGCCAATATGTTATTCACCTTGAGGTCCTTTGTCAAGGAGAATGAGAAGCCATACCTATATACACAGTTTGATCAATAAATACAGTGTACTTTTAAATTAAAAATGTATACATAGAGTAAGGGGCAGATATAGCACCCTAGTATCTGATCCTGCCCGATCTTGGAAAATAAGCAGTGTCTACCTGGTTAGTCCTTGAATGGGAGACCACCTGAGAATACCAGGTGCTGCAGGGCAGAGAAAAGGACCTGGCAACCTACTCCCAAAACAATCAGCCATTAAAAACCCTATGAACAGCAGAGAAGCACTGACATAGTGCCGGGCACGGCACAGTGTTGGGAAATGTTTCATTCTGTTGTACATAGGGTTGCTATGTCTCAAACCTGACTCAATAGTACCTAAGAACAATAGCAGACTCACTCATTATAAGGAAATGTTAATAACAGCATAGTTTCCCTTAGACTAAACATAAAAGCAAGCAGCTGGCAGAAGATACGGTGGAGATACAATGTGATAACATGTGTGTGAGCATGAGTCTGGTATAAATCCCAATAAATAACAATCAATGAATTTATCACAGTCCTCTAAATAGGATAAGGCACAGTAAGGGGCTAAAGAAGATAAAATTCAAAGAAGAATTAATTTCCTGTGTTCTTGGTGAGTAACAATACATGGTTGAGCAGATAACGGAAGCTGGAAGGAGGAGTTTCTCATGTTAAGTTTATGTACATGCCATTGGGTCAAGAGAGGATAGGACCTACTACTCTTGTTGGAAATACCATGCAGAACAAAGTTGGAATTCCAAAGAAAAAGTATTTACATGTATGGGTATGTGTGTATATATACACACTTGATTCTGATGAGAAGATAATGTCAGGGGTCCTGCAGCACTCTGAAATAACTTGTGTTACTAGCCCTCAGTGTCCAGAAGATCACATAAAATGGAATAAGTTCAAGGCAAAAAACCCAAAGGGCTAACTGAAACTTGCTGAAGTCCAAATTTGGTTTTACTGCATTAATAAAGTTGCAAGAGCTTTTCCAGGTTATGGTGACAATATTAAGCAAATTGTACAGCAAATTACATAGCATGCGGATGAGTCCAGATTCAAGCCCACCTAGTTGAGCCTTCCCTGCTGTGGTTGAATTGTAAAGAAGAAGAAGGTAACCTAGTCTGGCAGAATGTGATATGTAAACATAGCAGGAGTAAGGGGCAGGGCAAATCTGACCTCCGTGGTACAAAAGTGCACTACCACTGATTCCCTTCCTGCAGAAGATGTGGACTCTGGGGAGGGGTTTTGTGAAGGTCAGGCTGTACTCAAAGATACTACTGTCCATTCAGTAGAAATCGTACACATGATGGGTACTGGGAGAGTGAAAGAATTATGGCAGAAAACTTGTGCTCAGATTTATTCTTTATACCAAGCAACATTAAACAGTAATAATTGTGTTTTGTATTTGACCCTGTACATCTCTCAGCTACTCAGTTAATCCTAGATGCTTCATGTGATGCAAAGCAATCTCTGGCTGGTTGGATGACATATATGAGGCCAAATGGCAGAACTAATGCTCCAGAAAATCAAGGAAAGCATTTCAATTTATCAAAGTCACGAGGTCAGGTCAGGAGGAGACCCACAATAGGGATTTTAAGGAAAGAATCTTCTAACTTAAAAAATAATGTATCCAGGCTGGGCATGGTGGTGCATGCCTGTAATGCCAGCTGCTCAGGAGGTGGAGGCAGGAGGATTGCAAGTTCGAGACCGGAGACAGTCTGAGTAATTTAGCAAGACCCTATCTTAAAAAAAGTAAAAAAAAAAAAAAAATGAGCTGGGGTGCAGCTCAGTGGTCCAGCACTTGCAAAGCATGCAGGCTGGAGGCCCTGGGTTCAACTGCCAGGACCACAAAAATAATAATAATAATAATAATAATAATAATAATAATAATAATAATAATAA